>OZ012736.1:257675332-257774713 GCA_963859935.3 Lathyrus sativus | reverse complement strand
CTGGTTATTACATTGAGCATTTAGGCTCTGGTTAGTTTCGTTGAGTATCCAGACTCCGGTTATTACATTGAGCGTTCAGGCTCCGGTCAGTTTCGTTGGGTATCTAGACTCCGGTTATTACTTTGAGCGTTTAGGCTCCGGTCAGTTTCGTTGGGTATCCAGACTCCGGTTATTACGTTGAGCGTTCAGGCTCCGTTCAGTTTCGTTGGGTATGCAGACTCCGGTTATTACGTTGAGCATTCAGGCTCCGATCAGTTTTGTTGTGTATCCAGACTCCGGTTATTACATTGAGCGTTCAGGCTCCGGTTAGTTTCGTTGGGTATCCAGACTCCGGTTATTACGTTGAGCGTTCAGGCTCCTGTCAGTTTTGTTGGGTATCCAGACTCCGGTTATTACGTTGAGGGTTCAGGCTCCGGTCAGTTTCGTTGGGTATCCAGACTCCGATTATAATATGGAGCGTTCAGGCTCCGGTCAGTTTCGTGTGGTATCTAGACTCCGGTTATCACGTTGAGCGTTCAGGCTCTGGTCAGTTTTGTTGTGTATCCAGACTCCGGTTATTATGTTGATCGTTCAGGCTCAAGTTAGTTTCGTTGAGTATCCAGACTCTGGTTATTACATTGAGCATTCAGGCTCTGGTTAGTTTCGTTGAGTATCCAGATTCTGGTTATTACATTGAGCGTTCAGGCTCCGGTCAATTTCGTTGGGTATCTAGACTCCGGTTATTACGTTGAGCGTTTAGGCTCCGGTCAGTTTCGTTGGGTATCCAGACTCCGGTTATTACATTGAGTGTTCAGGCTCCGGTCAGTTTCGTTGTGTATCCAGACTCCGGTTATTACGTTGAGCGATCAGGCTCCGATCAATTTTGTTGTGTATCCAGACTCCGATTATTACGTTGATCGTTCAGGCTCCAGTCAGTTTCATTGAGTATCCAGACTCCGGTTATTACGTTGAGCGTTCAGGCTCCGGTCAGTTTCGTTTAGTATCCAGACTCCGGTTATTACGTTGAGCCGTCAGGCTCCGGTCAATTTCGTTGGGTATCCAGACTCCGGTCAATTTCGTTGGGTATCCAGACTCCGGTTATTACGTTGAACATTCAGGCTCCGGTCAGTTTCGTTGGGTATCCAGACTCCGGTTATTACGTTGAGCGTTCAGGCTCAGGTCAGTTTCGTTGGGTATCTAGACTCCGGTTATTACGTTGAACGTTCAGGCTCTGGTCAGTTTCGTTGGGTATCCAGACTCCGGTTATTACGTTGAGCGTTCAGCCTCTGGTCAGTTTCGTTGGGTATCCAGACTCCGGTTATTACATTGAGCGTTCAGGCTCTGGTCAGTTTCGTTGGGTATCCAGACTCCAGTTATTACGTTGAGCGTTCAGGCTCCGTTCAGATTCTTTGGGTATCCAGACTCCGGTTATTACGTTGAGCGTTCAGGCTCCGGTCAGTTTCATTGGGTATCCAGACTCCAGTTATTACGTTGAGCGAGCAGGCTCCGGTCAGTTTCGTTGGGTATCCAGACTCCGGTTATTACCTTGAGTGTTCAGGCTCCGGTCAGTTTCGTTGGGTACCCAGACTCCGGTTTTTACGTTGAGCGTTCAGGCTCCGGTCAGTTTTGTTGGGTATCCATACTCCGGTTATTAAGTTGAGCATTCAGGCTCCGTTCAGTTTCGTAGGGTATCCAGACTCTGGTTATTACGTTGAGCGTTCAGGCTCCGGTCAGTTTCGTTGGGCATCCAGACTTCGGTTATTACGTTGAGCGTTCAGGCTCCGGTCAGTTTCGTTGGGTATCCAGACTCCGGTTATTACGTTGAGCGTTCAGACTCCGGTCAGTTTCATTGCGTATCCATACTTCGGTTATTACGTTGATCGTTCAGGCTCCGGTCATTTTTGTTGAGCATCTAGACTCCAGTTATTACGTTGTGCGTTCAGGGTCCGGTCAGTTTCGTTGAGTACCCAGACTCCGGTTATTACGTTGTGCGTTCAGACTCTGGTCAGTTTTGTTGAGTATCCAGACTCTGGTTATTACGTTGAGCGTTCAGGCTCCGTTCAGTTTCGTTGGGTATCCAGACTCCGGTTATTACGTTGAGTGTTCAGGCTCCGGTCAGTTTTGTTGTGTATCCAGACTCCGGTTATTACGTTGATCATTCAGGCTCCGGTCAGTTTCGTTAAGTATCCAGACTCCGGTTTTTACGTTGAGCGTTCAGGCTCCGGTCAGTTTTGTTGGGTATCCAGACTCCGATTATTACATTGAGCGTTCAGGCTCCGGTCAGTTTCGTTGGGTATCCAGACTCCGGTTATCACGTTGAGCGTTCAGGCTCCGGTCAGTTTCGTTGTGTATCCAGACTCCGGTTATTACGTTGATCGTTCAGGCTCCAGTCAATTTTGTTGAGTATCCAGACTCTGGTTATTACATTGAGCATTCAAGCTCCGGTTCGTTTCATTAAGTATCCAGATTCCGGTTATTACATTGAGTGTTCAGGCTCCGGTCAATTTCGTTGGGTATCCAGACTCCGGTTATTACGTTGAGCGTTCAGGCTCCGGTCCGTTTCGTTCGGTATCCAGACTTTGGTTATTACGTTGAGCGTTCAGGCTCCGGTCAGTTTTGTTGGGTATCCAGACTCCGGTTATTACGTTGAGCGATCAGGGTCCGGTCAGTTTCGTTGCATATCCAGACTCTGGTTATTACGTTAGGCGTTCAGGCTCCGGTCATTTTCGTTCGGTATCTAGACTCCGGTTATTATTTTAAGCATTCAGGCTCCGGTCATTTTCGTTTGGTATCCTGACTCCGGTTATTACGTTGAGCGTTCAGGCTCCGGTCAGTTTCATTGGGTATCCAGACTTCGGTTATTATCTTGAGCATTCAGACTGCGGTCAGTTTCGTTGGGTATCCAGACTCTGGTTATTACGGTGAGCGTTAAGGCTCCGGTTATTTTCGTTGAGCATCCAAACTCTAGTTATTACTTTGTGCGTTCAGGCTCTAGTCATTTTCGTTGAGTATCCAGACTCCAGTTATTACGTTGTGTGTTCAGGCTCTAGTCATTTTCGTTGAGCATCCAGACTACAGTTATTACGTTGTGTGTTCAGGCTCTAGTCATTTTCGTTGGGTATCCAGACTTCGGTTATTATCTTGAGCATTCAGACTGCGGTCAGTTTCGTTGGGTATCCAGACTCTTGTAATTACGTTGAGCATTCAGGCTCCGGTCAGTTTTGTTGTGTATCCAGACTCCGGTTATTACGTTGAGCGTTCAGGCTCCGGTCAGTTTCGTTAAGTATCCAGACTCCGGTTTTTACATTGAGGGTTCAGGCTCCTGTCAGTTTTGTTGGGTATCCAGACTCCGGTTATTACGTTGAGGGTTCAGGCTCCGGTCAGTTTCGTTGGGTATCCAGACTCCGATTATTACATGGAGCGTTTAGGCTCCGGTCAGTTTCGTTGGGTATCTAGACTCCGGTTATCACGTTGAGCGTTCAGGCTCTGGTCAGTTTCGTTGTGTATCCAGACTCCGGTTATTACGTTGATCGTTCAGGCCTAAGTTAGTTTCGTTGAGTATCCAGACTCTGGTTATTACATTGAGCATTCAGGCTCTGGTTAGTTTCGTTGAGTATCCAGATTCCGGTTATTACATTGAGCGTTCAGGCTACGGTCAATTTTGTTGGGTATCCAGACTCCGGTTATTACGTTGAGCGTTTAGGCTCCGGTCAGTTTCGTTGGGTATCCAGACTCCGGTTATTACGTTGAGCGTTCAGGCTCCGGTCAGTTTCGTTGTGTATCCAGACTCCAGTTATTACGTTGAGCGATAAGGCTCCGGTCAATTTCGTTGTGTATCCAGACACCGGTTATTACGTTGATCGTTCAGGCTCCAGTCAGTTTCTTTGAGTATCCAGACTCCGATTATTACATTGAGCGTTCAGGCTCCGGTCAGTTTCCTTGAGTATCCAAATTCCGGTTATTACATTGAGCGTTCAGGCTCCGGTCAATTTCGTTCGGTATCCAGACTCTGGTTATTACGTTGAGCGTTCAGGCTCCGGTCAGTTTCGTTGGGTATCCAGACTCTGGTTATTACGTTGAGCGTTCAGGCTCCGGTCAGTTTCGTTGGGTATCCAGACTCCGGTTATTACGTTGAGCGTTCAGGCTCCGATCAGTTTCGTTGCGTATCCAGACTTCGGTTATTACGTTGATCGTTCAGGCTCCGGTCAGTTTCATTGGGTATCCAGACTCCGGTTTTTACATTGAGCGTTCAGGCTCCGGTCAGTTTTGTTGGGTATCCAGACTCCGATTTATATGTTGAGCATTCAGGCTCCGGTCAGTTTCATTGGGTATCCAGACTCCGGTTATTACGTTGAGCATTTAGGCTCCGGTCAGTTTTGTTGGGTATCTAAACTCCGGTTATTACATTCAGCGTTCAGGCTCCAGTCAGTTTCGTTGGGTATCCAGACTCCGGTTATTACGTTAGCGTTCAGGCTCCGGTCATTTTTGTTGAGCATCCAGACTCCAGTTATTACGTTGTGCGTTCAGGGTCCGGTCAGTTTCGTTGAGTACCCAGACTCCGGTTATTACATTGTGCGTTCAGACTCCGGTCCGTTTTGTTGAGTATCCAGACTCTGGTTATTACAATGAGCGTTCAGGCTCCGTTCAGTTTCGTTGGGTATCCAGACTCCGGTTATTACGTTGAGTGTTCAGGCTCCGGTCAGTTTTGTTGTGTATCCAGACTCCGGTTATTACGTTGAGCGTTCAGGCTCCGGTCAGTTTCGTTGGGTATCCAGACTCCGGTTTTTACGTTGAGCATTCTGGCTCTGGTCAGTTTTGTTGGGTATCCAGACTCCGATTATTACGTTGAGCGAGCAGGCTCCGGTCAGTTTCGTTGGGTATCCAGACTCCGGTTATTACGTTGAGCGTTTAAGCTCTGGTCAGTTTCGTTGGGTATCTAGACTACGGTTATTACGTTGAGCGTTCAGGCTCCGATCAGTTTCGTTGTGTATCCAGACTCCGGTTATTACGTTGAATGATCAGGCTCCGGTCAATTTCGTTGTGTATCCAGACACCGGTTATTACGTTGATCGTTCAGGCTCCAGTCAGTTTCGTTGAGTATCCAGACTCCGGTTATTACGTTGAGTGTTCAGGCTACGGTCAGTTTCGTTGAGTATCCAGATTCTGGTTATTACGTTGAGCCTTCAGGCTCCGGTCAATTTCGTTGGGTATCCAGACTCCGGTTATTACGTTGAGCGTTCAGGCTCCGGTCAGTTTCGTTGGGTATCCAGACTTCGGTTATTATCTTGAGCATTCAGACTGCGGTCAGTTTCGTTGGGTATCCAGACTCTTGTAATTACGTTGAGCATTCAGGCTCCGGTCAGTTTTGTTGTGTATCCAGACTCCGGTTATTACGTTGAGCGTTCAGGCTCCGGTCAGTTTCGTTAGGTATCCAGACTCCGGTTTTTACGTTGAGGGTTCAGGCTCCTGTCAGTTTTGTTGGGTATCCAGACTCCGGTTATTACGTTGAGGGTTCAGGCTCCGGTCAGTTTCGTTGGGTATCCAGACTCCGATTATTACATGGAGCGTTCAGGCTCCGGTCAGTTTCGTTGGGTATCTAGACTCCGGTTATCACGTTGAGCGTTCAGGCTCTGGTCAGTTTCGTTGTGTATCCAGACTCCGGTTATTACGTTGATCGTTCAGGCCTAAGTTAGTTTCGTTGAGTATCCAGACTCTGGTTATTACATTGAGCATTCAGGCTCTGGTTAGTTTCGTTGAGTATCCAGATTCCGGTTATTACATTGAGCGTTCAGGCTACGGTCAATTTTGTTGGGTATCCAGACTCCGCTTATTACGTTGAGCGTTTAGGCTCCGGTCAGTTTCGTTGGGTATCCAGACTCCGGTTATTACGTTGAGCGTTCAGGCTCCGGTCAGTTTCGTTGTGTATCCAGACTCCAGTTATTACGTTGAGCGATCAGGCTCCGGTCAATTTCATTGTGTATCCAGACACCGGTTATTACGTTGATCGTTCAGGCTCCAGTCAGTTTCTTTGAGTATCCAGACTCCGATTATTACATTGAGCGTTCAGGCTCCGGTCAGTTTCCTTGAGTATCCAAATTCCGGTTATTACATTGAGCGTTCAGGCTCCGGTCAATTTCGTTCGGTATCCAGACTCTGGTTATTACGTTGAGCGTTCAGGCTCCGGTCAGTTTCGTTGGGTATCCAGACTCTGGTTATTACGTTGAGCGTTCAGGCTCCGGTCAGTTTCGTTGGGTATCCAGACTCCGGTTATTACGTTGAGCGTTCAGGCTCCGATCAGTTTCGTTGCGTATCCAGACTTCGGTTATTACGTTGATCGTACAGGCTCCGGTCAGTTTCATTGGGTATCCAGACTCCGGTTTTTACATTGAGCGTTCAGGCTCCGGTCAGTTTTGTTGGGTATCCAGACTCCGATTTATATGTTGAGCGTTCAGGCTCCGGTCAGTTTCATTGGGTATCCAGACTCCGGTTATTACGTTGAGCATTTAGGCTCCGGTCAGTTTTGTTGGGTATCTAAACTCCGGTTATTACATTCAGCGTTCAGGCTCCGGTCAGTTTCGTTGGGTATCCAGACTCCGGTTATTACGTTAGCGTTCAGGCTCCGGTCATTTTTGTTGAGCATCCAGACTCCAGTTATTACGTTGTGCGTTCAGGGTCCGGTCAGTTTCGTTGAGTACCCAGACTCCGGTTATTACATTGTGCGTTCAGACTCCGGTCCGTTTTGTTGAGTATCCAGACTCTGGTTATTACAATGAGCGTTCAGGCTCCGTTCAGTTTCGTTGGGTATCCAGACTCCGGTTATTACGTTGAGTGTTCAGGCTCCGGTCAGTTTTGTTGTGTATCCAGACTCCGGTTATTACGTTGAGCGTTCAGGCTCCGGTCAGTTTCGTTGGGTATCCAGACTTCGGTTATTATCTTGAGCATTCAGACTGCGGTCAGTTTCGTTGGGTATCCAGACTCTTGTAATTACGTTGAGCATTCAGGCTCCGGTCAGTTTTGTTGTGTATCCAGACTCCGGTTATTACGTTGAGCGTTCAGGCTCCGGTCAGTTTCGTTAGGTATCCAGACTCCGGTTTTTACGTTGAGGGTTTAGGCTCCTGTCAGTTTTGTTGGGTATCCAGACTCCGGTTATTACGTTGAGGGTTAAGGCTCCGGTCAGTTTCGTTGGGTATCCAGACTCCGATTATTACATGGAGCGTTCAGGCTCCGGTCAGTTTCGTTGGGTATCTAGACTCCGGTTATCACGTTGAGCGTTCAGGCTCTGGTCAGTTTCGTTGTGTATCCAGACTCCGGTTATTACGTTGATCGTTCAGGCCTAAGTTAGTTTCGTTGAGTATCCAGACTCTGGTTATTACATTGAGCATTCAGGCTCTGGTTAGTTTCGTTGAGTATCCAGATTCCGGTTATTACATTGAGCGTTCAGGCTACGGTCAATTTTGTTGGGTATCCAGACTCCGCTTATTACGTTGAGCGTTTAGGCTCCGGTCAGTTTCGTTGGGTATCCAGACTCCGGTTATTACGTTGAGCGTTCAGGCTCCGGTCAGTTTCGTTGTGTATCCAGACTCCAGTTATTACGTTGAGCGATCAGGCTCCGGTCAATTTCATTGTGTATCTAGACACCGGTTATTACGTTGATCGTTCAGGCTCCAGTCAGTTTCTTTGAGTATCCAGACTCCGATTATTACATTGAGCGTTCAGGCTCCGGTCAGTTTCCTTGAGTATCCAAATTCCGGTTATTACATTGAGCGTTCAGGCTCCGGTCAATTTCGTTCGGTATCCAGACTCTGGTTATTACGTTGAGCGTTCAGGTTCCGGTCAGTTTCGTTGGGTATCCAGACTCTGGTTATTACGTTGAGCGTTCAGGCTCCGGTCAGTTTCGTTGGGTATCCAGACTCCGGTTATTACGTTGAGCGTTCAGGCTCCGATCAGTTTCGTTGCGTATCCAGACTTCGGTTATTACGTTGATCGTACAGGCTCCGGTCAGTTTCATTGGGTATCCAGACTCCGGTTTTTACATTGAGCGTTCAGGCTCCGGTCAGTTTTGTTGGGTATCCAGACTCCGATTTATATGTTGAGCGTTCAGGCTCCGGTCAGTTTCATTGGGTATCCAGACTCCGGTTATTACGTTGAGCATTTAGGCTCCGGTCAGTTTTGTTGGGTATCTAAACTCCGGTTATTACATTCAGCGTTCAGGCTCCGGTCAGTTTCGTTGGGTATCCAGACTCCGGTTATTACGTTAGCGTTCAGGCTCCGGTCATTTTTGTTGAGCATCCAGACTCCAGTTATTATGTTGTGCGTTCAGGGTCCGGTCAGTTTCGTTGAGTACCCAGACTCCGGTTATTACATTGTGCGTTCAGACTCCGGTCCGTTTTGTTGAGTATCCAGACTCTGGTTATTACAATGAGCGTTCAGGCTCCGTTCAGTTTCGTTGGGTATCCAGACTCCGGTTATTACGTTGAGTGTTCAGGCTCCGGTCAGTTTTGTTGTGTATCCAGACTCCGGTTATTACGTTGAGCGTTCAGGCTCCGGTCAGTTTCGTTGGGTATCCAGACTCCGGTTTTTACGTTGAGCATTCAGGCTCTGGTCAGTTTTGTTGGGTATCCAGACTCCGATTATTACGTTGAGCGAGCAGGCTCCGGTCAGTTTCGTTGGGTATCCAGACTCCGGTTATTACATTGAGCGTTTAAGCTCTGGTCAGTTTCGTTGGGTATCTAGACTACGGTTATTACGTTGAGCGTTCAGGCTCCGATCAGTTTCGTTGTGTATCCAGACTCCGGTTATTACGTTGAACGATCTGGCTCCGGTCAATTTCGTTGTGTATCCAGACACCGGTTATTACGTTGATCGTTCAGGCTCCAGTCAGTTTCCTTGAGTATCCAGACTCCGGTTATTACGTTGAGTGTTCAGGCTACGGTCAGTTTCGTTGAGTATCCAGATTCTGGTTATTACGTTGAGCCTTCAGGCTCCGGTCAATTTCGTTGGGTATCCAGACTCCGGTTATTACGTTGAGCGTTCAGGCTCCGGTCAGTTTCGTTGGGTATCCAGACTCCGGTTATTACGTTGAGCGTTCAGGCTCCGGTCAGTTTCGTTGGGTATCCAGACTCCGGTTATTACGTTGAGCGATCAGGGTCCGGTCAGTTTCGTTCCATATCCAGACTCTGGTTATTACGTTAGGCGTTCAGGCTCCGGTCAGTTTCGTTCGGTATCTAGACTCCGGTTATTATTTTAAGCGTTCAGGCTCCGGTCATTTTCGTTTGGTATCCTGACTCCGGTTATTACGTTGAGCGTTCTGGCTCCGGTCAGTTTCATTGGGTATCCAGACTTCGGTTATTATCTTGAGCATTCAGACTGCGGTCAGTTTCGTTGGGTATCCAGACTCTTGTTATTACGTTGAGCGATCAGGCTCTGGTTATTTTCGTTGAGCATCCAAACTCTAGTTATTACTTTGTGCGTTCAGGGTCCGGTCAGTTTCGTTGAGTATCTAAACTCTGGTTATTACGTTGAGCATTCAGGCTCCATTCAGTTTCGTTGGGTATCCAGACTCCCGTTATTATGTTGAGCGTTCAGGCTCCGGTCAGTTTCGTTGTGTATCCGGACTCCCGTTATTACGTTGAGCGTTCAGGCTCCGGTCAGTTTCTTTGGGTATCCAGACTCCGGTTTTTACATTGAGCGTTCAGGCTCCAGTCAGTTTTGTTGGGTATCCAGACTCCGGTTATTACGTTGAGCATTCAGGCTCCGGTCAATTTCGTTGGGTATCCAGACTCAGGTTATTACGTTGAGCGTTCAGGCTCCGGTCAGTTTCGTTTGGTATCCAGACTTCGGTTATTACGTTGAGCGTTCAGGCTCCGGTCAGTTTTGTTGGGTATCCAGACTCCAGTTTTTACGTTGAGCGTTCAGGCTCTGGTAAGTTTTGTTGGGTATCCAGACTCCGATTATTACGTTGAGCGAGCAGGCTCCGGTCAGTTTCGTTGGGTATCCAGACTCCGGTTATTACGTTGAGCGTTTAGGCTCCGGTCAGTTTCGTTGGGTATCTAGACTCCGGTTATTACGTTGAGCGTTCAGGCTCCGGTCAGTTTCGTTGTGTATCCAGACTCCGGTTATTACGTTGAACGATCAGGCTCCGGTCAATTTCGTTGTGTATCCAGACACCGGTTATTACGTTGATCGTTCAGGCTCCAGTCAGTTTCGTTGAGTATCCAGACTCCGGTTATTACGTTGAGTGTTCAGGCTCCGGTCAGTTTCGTTGAGTATCCAGATTCCGGTTATTACGTTGAGCCTTCAGGCTCCGGTCAATTTCGTTGGGTATCCAGACTCCGGTTATTACGTTGAGCGTTCAGGCTCCGGTACGTTTCGTTGGGTATCCAGACTCCGGTTATTACATTGAGCGTTCAGGCTCCGGTCAGTTTCGTTGGGTATCCAGACTCTGGTTATTACGTTGAGCGATCAGGGTCCGCTCAGTTTCGTTGCATATCCAGACTCTGGTTATTACGTTAGGCGTTCAGGCTCCGGTCAGTTTCGTTCGGTATCTAGACTCCGGTTATTATTTTAAGCGTTCAGGCTCCGGTCATTTTCGTTTGGTATCCTGACTCCGGTTATTACGTTGAGCGTTCAGGCTCCGGTCAGTTTCATTGGGTATCCAAACTTCGGTTATTATCTTGAGCATTCAGACTGCGGTCAGTTTCGTTGGGTATCCAGACTCCGATATTACGTTGAGCGTTCAGGCTCCGGTCATTTTCGTTGAGCATCCCGACTCTAGTTATTACTTTGTGCGTTCAGGGTCCGGTCAGTTTCGTTGAGTATCTAGACTCTGGTTATTACATTGAGCGTTCAGGCTCCGGTCAGTTTTGTTGGGTATCTAGACTCCGGTTATTACGTTGAGCATTCAGGCTCCGTTCAGTTTCGTTGGGTATCCAGACTCAGGTTATTACGTTGAGCGTTCAGGCTCCGGTCAGTTTCGTTTGGTATCCAGACTTCGGTTATTACGTTGAGCGTTCAGGCTCCGGTCAGTTTTGTTGGGTATCCAGACTCCGGTTTTTACGTTGAGCGCTCAGGCTCTGGTCAGTTTTGTTGGGTATCCAGACTCCGATTATTACGTTGAGCGAGCAGGCTCCGGTCAGTTTTGTTGGGTATCCAGACTCCGGTTATTACGTTGAGCGTTCAGACTCCGGTCAGTTTCGTTGTGTATCCAGACTCCAGTTATTACATTGAACGATCAGGCTCCGGACAATTTCGTTGTGTATCCAGACACCGGTTATTACGTTGATTGTTCAGGCTCCAGTCAGTTTCGTTGAGTATCCAGACTCTGGTTATTACGTTGAGTGTTCAGGCTCCCGTCAGTTTCGTTGAGTATCCAGATTCCGGTTATTACGTTGAGCCTTCAGGCTCCGGTCAATTTCGTTGGGTATCCAGACTCCGGTTATTACGTTGAGCGTTCAGGCTCTGGTCAGTTTCGTTGGGTATCCAGACTCCGGTTATTACATTGAGCGTTCGGGCTCCGGTCAATTTCGTTGGGTATCCAGACTCCGGTTATTACGTTGAGCGTTCAGGCTCCGGTCAGTTTCGTCGCGTATCCAGACTCCGGTTATTACGTTGAGCGTTTAGGCTCCGGTCAGTTTCGTTGGGTATCCAGACTCCGGTTATTACGTTGAGCGTTCAGGCTCCGGTCAGTTTTGTTGGGTATCCAGACTCCGGTTATTATGTTGAGCGTTCAGGCTCCGGTCAATTTCGTTGGGTATCCAGACTCCGGGTATTACGTTGATCGTTCAGGCTCCGGTCCGTTTCGTTTGGTATCCAGACTTCGGTTATTACGTTGAGCGTTCAGGCTCCGGTTAGTTTTGTTGGGTATCCAGACTCCGGTTATTACGTTGAGCGTTCAGGGTCCGGTCAGTTTCGTTGCATATCCAGACTCTGGTTATTACGTTAGGCGTTCAGGCTCCGGTTAGTTTCGTTCGGTATCTAGACTCCGGTTATTATTTTAGGCGTTCAGGCTCCGGTCAATTTTGTTTGGTATCCTGACTCCGGTTATTACGTTGAGCGTTCAGGATCCGATCAATTTCATTGGGTATCCAGACTTCGGTTATTATCTATAGCATTCAGGCTCCGGTCAGTTTCGTTGGGTATCCAGACTCCGGTTATTACGTTGAGCGTTCAGGCTCCAGTCATTTTCGTTGAGCATCCAGACTCCAGTTATTACGTTGTGCGTTCAGGGCCCGGTCAGTTTCATTGAGTATCTAGACTCCGGTTATTACGTTGAGCGTTCAGGCTTCGTTCAGTTTCGTTGGGTATCCATACTCCGGTTATTACGTTGAGCGTTCAGGCTCTGGTCAGTTTCGTTGTTTATCTAGACTCCCGTTATTACGTTGAGCGTTCAGGCTCTGGTCAGCTTCGTTGGGTATCCAGACTCCGGTTTTTACATTGAGCGTTCAGGCTCCGGTCAGTTTTGTTGGGTATCCAGACTCTGGTTATTACATTGAGCGTTCAGGCTCCGGTTAGTTTTGTTGGGTATCCAGACTCCGGTTATTACGTTGAGCATTCAGGCTCCGGTCAATTTCGTTGGGTATCCAGACTCAGGTTATTACGTTGAGCGTTCAGGCTCCAGTCAGTTTCGTTTGGTATCCAGACTTCGGTTATTACGTTGAGCGTTCAGGCTCCGGTCAGTTTTGTTGGGTATCCAGACTCCAGTTTTTACGTTGAGCGTTCAGGATCTGGTCAGTTTTGTTGGGTATCCAGACTCCGATTATTACGTTGAGCGAGCAGGCTCCGGTCAGTTTCGTTGGGTATCCAGACTCCGGTTATTACGTTGAGCGTTTAGGCTCCGGTCAGTTTCGTTGGGTATCTAGACTCCGGTTATTACGTTGAGCGTTCAGGCTCCGGTAAGTTTCGTTGTGTATCCAGACTCCGGTTATTACGTTGAACGATTAGGCTCCGATCAATTTCGTTGTGTATTCAGACACCGGTTATTACGTTGATCGTTCAGGCTCCAGTCAGTTTCGTTGAGTATCCAGACTCCGGTTATTACGTTGAGTGTTCAGGCTCCGGTCAGTTTCGTTGAGTATCCAGATTCCGGTTATTACGTTGAGCCTTCAGGCTCCGGTCAATTTCGTTGGGTATCCAGACTCCGGTTATTACGTTGAGCGTTCAGGCTCCGGTCAGTTTCGTTGGGTATCCAGACTCCGGTTATTACGTTGAGCGTTCAGGCTCCGGTCAGTTTCGTTGGGTATCCAGACTCCGGTTATTACGTTGAGCGATCAGGGTCCGCTCAGTTTTGTTGCATATCCAGACTCTGGTTATTACGTTAGGCGTTCAGGCTCCGGTCAGTTTCGTTCGGTATCTAGACTCCGGTTATTATTTTAAGCGTTCAGGCTCCGGTCATTTTCGTTTGGTACCCTGACTCCGGTTATTACGTTGAGCGTTCAGGCTACGGTCAGTTTCATTAGGTATCCAAACTTCGGTTATTATCTTGAGCATTCAGACTGCGGTCAGTTTCGTTGGGTATCCAGACTCCGATATTACGTTGAGCGTTCAGGCTCCGGTCATTTTCGTTGAGCATCCCGACTCTAGTTATTACTTTGTGCGTTCAGGGTCCGGTCAGTTTCGTTGAGTATCTAGACTCTGGTTATTACATTGAGCGTTCAGGCTCCGGTCAGTTTTGTTGGGTATCCAGACTCCGGTTATTACGTTGAGCATTCAGTCTCCGGTCAGTTTCGTTGGGTATCCAGGCTCAGGTTATTACGTTGAGCGTTCAGGCTCCGGTCAGTTTCGTTTGGTATCCAGACTTCGGTTATTACGTTGAGCGTTCAGGCTCCGGTCAGTTTTGTTGGGTACCCAGACTCCGGTTTTTACGTTGTGCGCTCAGGCTCTGGTCAGTTTTGTTGGGTATCCAGACTCCGATTATTACGTTGAGCGAGCAGGCTCCGGTCAGTTTTGTTGGGTATCCAGACTCCGGTTATTACGTTGAGCGTTCAGGCTCCGGTCAGTTTCGTTGTGTATCCAGACTCCGGTTATTACATTGAACGATCAGGCTCCGGACAATTTCGTTGTGTATCCAGACACCGGTTATTACGTTGATTGTTCAGGCTCCAGTCAGTTTCGTTGAGTATCCAGACTCTGGTTATTACGTTGAGTGTTCAGGCTCCGGTCAGTTTCGTTGAGTATCCAGATTCCGGTTATTACGTTGAGCCTTCAGGCTCCGGTCAATTTCGTTGGGTATCCAGACTCCGGTTATTACGTTGAGCGTTCAGGCTCCGATCAGTTTCGTTGGGTATCCAGACTCCTGTTATTACGTTGAGCGTTCAGGCTCCGATCAATTTCGTTGGGTATCCAGACTCCGGTTATTACGTTGAGCGTTCAGGCTCCGGTCAGTTTCGTCGCGTATCCAGACTCCGGTTATTACGTTGAGCGTTCAGGCTCCGGTCAGTTTCGTTGGGTATCCAGACTCCGGTTATTACGTTGAGCGTTCAGGCTCCGGTCAGTTTTGTTGGGTATCCAGACTCCGGTTATTATGTTGAGCGTTCAGGCTCCGGTCAATTTCGTTGGGTATCCAGACTCCGGGTATTACGTTGATCGTTCAGGCTCCGGTCCGTTTCGTTTGGTATCCAGACTTCGGTTATTACGTTGAGCGTTCAGGCTCCGGTCAGTTTTGTTGGGTATCCAGACTCCGGTTATTACGTTAGGCGTTCAGGGTCCGGTCAGTTTTGTTGCATATCCAGACTCTGGTTATTACGTTAGGCGTTCAGGCTCCAGTCAGTTTCGTTCGGTATCTAGACTCCGGTTATTACGTTGAGCGTTTAGGCTCCGGTCAGTTTCGTTGGGTATCTAGACTCCGGTTATTACGTTGAGCGTTCAGGCTCCGGTAAGTTTCGTTGTGTATCCAGACTCCGGTTATTACGTTGAACGATTAGGCTCCGATCAATTTCGTTGTGTATTCAGACACCGGTTATTACGTTGATCGTTCAGGCTCCAGTCAGTTTCGTTGAGTATCCAGACTCCGGTTATTACGTTGAGTGTTCAGGCTCCGGTCAGTTTCGTTGAGTATCCAGATTCCGGTTATTACGTTGAGCCTTCAGGCTCCGGTCAATTTCGTTGGGTATCCAGACTCCGGTTATTACGTTGAGCGTTCAGGCTCCGGTCAGTTTCGTTGGGTATCCAGACTCCGGTTATTACGTTGAGCGTTCAGGCTCCGGTCAGTTTCGTTGGGTATCCAGACTCCGGTTATTACGTTGAGCGATCAGGGTCCGCTCAGTTTTGTTGCATATCCAGACTCTGGTTATTACGTTAGGCGTTCAGGCTCCGGTCAGTTTCGTTCGGTATCTAGACTCCGGTTATTATTTTAAGCGTTCAGGCTCCGGTCATTTTCGTTTGGTATCCTGACTCCGGTTATTACGTTGAGCGTTCAGGCTACGGTCAGTTTCATTAGGTATCCAAACTTCGGTTATTATCTTGAGCATTCAGACTGCGGTCAGTTTCGTTGGGTATCCAGACTCCGATATTACGTTGAGCGTTCAGGCTCCGGTCATTTTCGTTGAGCATCCCGACTCTAGTTATTACTTTGTGCGTTCAGGGTCCGGTCAGTTTCGTTGAGTATCTAGACTCTGGTTATTACATTGAGCGTTCAGGCTCCGGTCAGTTTTGTTGGGTATCCAGACTCCGGTTATTACGTTGAGCATTCAGTCTCCGGTCAGTTTCGTTGGGTATCCAGACTCAGGTTATTACGTTGAGCGTTCAGGCTCCGGTCAGTTTCGTTTGGTATCCAGACTTCGGTTATTACGTTGAGCGTTCAGGCTCCGGTCAGTTTTGTTGGGTACCCAGACTCCGGTTTTTACGTTGTGCGCTCAGGCTCTGGTCAGTTTTGTTGGGTATCCAGACTCCGATTATTACGTTGAGCGAGCAGGCTCCGGTCAGTTTTGTTGGGTATCCAGACTCCGGTTATTACGTTGAGCGTTCAGGCTCCGGTCAGTTTCGTTGTGTATCCAGACTCCGGTTATTACATTGAACGATCAGGCTCCGGACAATTTCGTTGTGTATCCAGACACCGGTTATTACGTTGATTGTTCAGGCTCCAGTCAGTTTCGTTGAGTATCCAGACTCTGGTTATTACGTTGAGTGTTCAGGCTCCGGTCAGTTTCGTTGAGTATCCAGATTCCGGTTATTACGTTGAGCCTTCAGGCTCCGGTCAATTTCGTTGGGTATCCAGACTCCGGTTATTACGTTGAGCGTTCAGGCTCCGATCAGTTTCGTTGGGTATCCAGACTCCTGTTATTACGTTGAGCGTTCAGGCTCCGGTCAATTTCGTTGGGTATCCAGACTCCGGTTATTACGTTGAGCGTTCAGGCTCCGGTCAGTTTCGTCGCGTATCCAGACTCCGGTTATTACGTTGAGCGTTCAGGCTCCGGTCAGTTTCGTTGGGTATCCAGACTCCGGTTATTACGTTGAGCGTTCAGGCTCCGGTCAGTTTTGTTGGGTATCCAGACTCCGGTTATTATGTTGAGCGTTCAGGCTCCGGTCAATTTCGTTGGGTATCCAGACTCCGGGTATTACGTTGATCGTTCAGGCTCCGGTCCGTTTCGTTTGGTATCCAGACTTCGGTTATTACGTTGAGCGTTCAGGCTCCGGTCAGTTTTGTTGGGTATCCAGACTCCGGTTATTACGTTAGGCGTTCAGGGTCCGGTCAGTTTTGTTGCATATCCAGACTCTGGTTATTACGTTAGGCGTTCAGGCTCCAGTCAGTTTCGTTCGGTATCTAGACTCCGGTTATTATTTTAAGCGTTGAGGCTCCAGTCAATTTTGTTTGGTATCCTGACTCCGGTTATTACGTTGAGCGTTCAGGATCCGATCAGTTTCATTGGGTATCCAGACATCGGTTATTATCTTGAGCATTTAGGCTCCGGTCAGTTTCGTTGGGTATCCAGACTCCGGTTATTACGTTGAGCGTTCAGGCTCCAGTCATTTTCGTTGAGCATCCAGACTCCAGTTATTACGTTGTGCGTTCAGGGCCCGGTCAGTTTCGTTGAGTATCTAGACTCCGGTTATTACGTTGAGCGTTCAGGCTCCGTTCAGTTTCGTTGGGTATCCATACTCCGGTTATTACGTTGAGCGTTCAGGCTCTGGTCAGTTTTGTTGTTTATCTAGACTCCCGTTATTACGTTGAGCGTTCAGGCTCTGGTCAGCTTCGTTGGGTATCCAGACTCCGGTTTTTACATTGAGCGTTCAGGCTCCGGTCAGTTTTGTTGGGTATCCAGACTCCGGTTATTACGTTGAGCGTTCAGGCTCCGGTCAGTTTCGTTGGGTATCCAGATTCAGGTTATTACGTTGAGCATTCAGGCTCCAGTCAGTTTTGTTGGGTATCCAGACTCTGGTTATTACGTTGAGCATTCAGGCTCTGGTCAGTTTCGTTGGGTATCCAGACTCAGGTTATTACGTTAAGCGTTCAGGCTCCGGTCAGTTTCGTTTGGTATCCAGACTGTCGCTTTCGCGAAAATAAGGTGTCGGCACAACAGAAGAGTCCCCACCTTTCGTTATTTATCCCTCAGAACGGGGAAGGAAACGATCGGAAAAAACCTGACGAAAAGGAATAAGACAAGGTCGTCGCAACCGTTGTCTGGGTTCGGGAGTCGGTTACGCAAGGGGAAGGTATTAGCACCCCTTACGTCCGTCGTACTCGACGGGATCCACGCTTGTTGTGTTTACTGGACGGGTTGGTTTTATCTATCTACCTATCAAGGCTGGCTTAAAACAGAAACGAAAATGACTCGGCAAAGCGTCGCACTTTATGCCTACGTATTCTCATCAGAGAACGAGAAATCAGAGTCAACGTAGTTCGACCTACGACGGGTTATGGGGAAGGTAGCTCGCCAATACATCAGTATTGTGCCTACGTACTCTCAACAGGTATGAGAGATCAGAGCTTACGTAGTTCGGGACACTACGCATTATTTTCTGTCTTTTACGGAAGAAGTGTTTTTTATTGTTTTTGCAATCTCAATCGCACTAGAGACTATGACCTAAGAGTGAATGCGTCGCATGTCACCCAAAGGGTACCATACTAAACATCCAGACTGTGGAAAAGAAACTCTCCCACAATCCTTTCTCAGATAGCTTAAGGCTCGTAACGTACGAAAGAAACCATTCATGATTACTGTATCTTAAGCTGTTTTGAGATGAGAAGAGAACAGGCCCAACTAAAGGGAGACTATCAAGTCCTAATGTTGTCATGCCAAGGATTCATCCTATGGTTGAGGTTTGAAACAGGGAACTCCTAGAAGTTATCATGCATAGGTTTCAACCTAAAGTTCTATCATCCATTCCTTATCAAAGGAACTGAGAGTCCTAAGGGATCATATCAATGATACACAGAAACAGATAAAGCATCAGCTCAAACAGTAAACAGATATACAGTAAAATGCATGCAATGCAAGTGAGAAAGGAAATGTGTGTGGGGCATCAGCCTCCACAAGCTCATCTCAACCTCAAGCCAGAATGACTAACAGTAATCATACTGAAATAAAACATGCTATCAAGCAAAATACAGGAGACTGCAATCATACAGAAGGAATAAAATCATGATATCCAGCAAAATAAACCACATGGGCAAGGGAGCAGGGCTCTACCGAATACCCGCAAGCAAAGCCATACAGTAACAGTACAAGCAGAGGGAGCAACTCAACCTCTAGTGCAATCATGCTCCTAGATTCTACCTAGTCTAGATATGAACTTATTCTAATGCATCAAGCAAGTCAAACAAGGCACATCAATACAGAAAAGAAAACAGAAAAGAAAGCAGAAAAGAAAGCAGATCAACTCCTCTCTCAACTCCAAGCTTCAGCTCTTCCAACAGCAACTCAGTCTTCAGACCTCAATCACTCTAGACAAATGTCAATTTGCTTCTCCAGGTTTCAACCCTTCAACATAAGTTTCAACTTATTCTCTCTTCTCTAAGCTTCAGCTCCTTAATCAATTCCACCTTCAGGCTTCACTCTTAACCACAAGTATCAACTTGATTCCTTCAGGATCTCCAAGCTTCAAAGTAAGTGTCAACTTATCCTTTGTTCTTCAAGCTTCAGCTCTTCAGTCAATCTCAATTGAATCCTCTTCCTAAGTATCAACTTAGTCTTCAAGATCTCAAGCTCTCTTTGCTTTACCAGTCTCAACTTGGTCTTCTCTTACTGCAAGCTTCAGCTTCTCAGAGTAATCTTCAATCACTTATGTCGCTTGCGCGAAAATAAGGTGCCGACATGACAGAAGAGTCACCACCTTTCGTTATTCAATCGCACTAGAGACTATGACCTGAGAGTGAATGCGTCGCATGTCACCCAAAGGGTACCATACTAAACATCCAGACTGTGGAAAAGAAACTCTCCCACAATCCTTTCTCAGATAGCTTAAGGCTCGTAACGTACGAATAAAATCATTCATGATTACTGTATCTTAAACTGTTTTGAGATGAGAAGAGAACATGCCCAACTAGGAGGGAGACTATCAAGTCCTACTGTTATCATGCCATGGATTCATCCTATGGTTGAGGTTTGAACAGGGAACTCCTAGAAGTTGTCATGCATAGGTTTCAACCTAAAATTCTATCATCAAGTCCTTATCAAAGGAAATGAGAGTCCTAAGGGATCATGTCAATGATACACCAAAACAGACAAAGCATCAGCTTAACAGTAAAATGCATGCAATGCAAGTGAGGGAGGAAATGTGTGTGGGGCTTCAGCCTCCACAAGCTCATCTCAACCTCAAGCCAGAATGGATAACAGTAATCATACTGAAAGATAAACAACATGCTATCAAGCAATAACAGTAAACTGCAATCATACAGATAAAATGAAATAAAATGCCATCAGGCAAACAAACCACATGGGCAAGGGAGCTGGGCTCTACCGAATACCCGCAAGCAAAGCCATACAGTAACAATACAAGCAGAGGGAGCAACTCAACCTCTAGTGCAATCATGCTCCTAGATTCTACCTATTCTAGATATGAACTTATTCTAATGCATCAAACAAGTCAAACAAAACACAGCAATACAGAAAAGAAAAACAGAGGAAAGTTGACCAACTCCTCTCTCAACTCCAAGCTTCATCTCTTCCAACAGCAATCCAGTCTTCAGACTTCAATCACTCTTGACACATATCAATTTCTTTTCCAGGTTTCAACCCTTCAACATAAGTTTCAACTTATCTTCTCCCTTAAGCTTCAGCTTCTTGATCAGCTCCACCTTCAGGCTTCACTATCTTCAGGGATCTCCAAGTATCAACTTGCTCTTGTTGCTCCTCATGCTTCAGCTGGAATGGAGATACTCAATGATTCATCCTCTTCAACACTCTTCAATGAAGTCTTCATCTTCAAACTCAAGCTCAACATCTCTCAAGACAATCAAACCAGAGAAATCACTTGCTGGATAAGCTGGGGGATATTGAACTGCTTATTTGACCACCAAGGGTGACCTATAAGGGTTCAACATCAAAGGAATGGTTCCCTCAAAAGTTCTACTTCCTAGGTACCTCACTTATCCCTCCAAAGGAGAGAGGTGTATACCAGGTAAGGACTTTGAATCACAGGGAGGAATGGAGGTGATAGATACCATCCATGTTTAAGAAAGAAGTTATCTAAGTCTAAACTCTTCCTAATCCCTAACCCTAAAACAACAAAAAGAAAAGAAGATCAAGCTCCCAAGCTCCTCAATCCATATTCAAGGCTTCTACTATGCTCCTCAATGCTCCTTAGAACAAGATCAAGCTCTCCAAGCCCACAAAGCAAAGCAAACAAAAGCAAACATGCCCTAAAGGCAGCACAAACAATCAACCAATACAAAAATCAACTAAAAATAGTATACTACTATATTAAATCCTAATATAATTTCTAAGGGATCCTACATACCTACCCTTAACACCCATATATGTCCCATAGTCTAAATTGTCCTAAAACTCAAAAATCTAAAGTTATTATGGACCTATGTTGAAGTTTAACCTAATTCTACACAACCTAGAATCAACTAATCAAAACTAACCTAAAAATCATCACAAAAATATGGAATAAATCCAGGGGGAGGCTAAAACATATATGTAACTATCCTAAAAAGAATGACCTAAAAATACTAAGGTAGCTACCTAAACTAAATTCTACAAAATCATATATCAACATAAAAGAAATAATATGCAATTAAAATGGAAAATATGCAAAAAATATCAAAATGCATGATATGGAAAATGTTTTTATTTTATATTTTTCTAGACAAAAATATGAAGTGGAGAAAAAACTCCCATGAAAAAAACATTATTTTTCCATTTAATATGAATTTCTAAAGTTTGGAATAAAATGGAATAAAAATAAAATGAAAAATGAAGCATGGGTGCAGATAGTAACAATACACAGTTCATTTTATTGATGGGCTCAAAACGTGGGGTGCAGAAAGTAAAGCGCCTGGGCCCAATTAAAATCAGAAAAAACAATGAATAAACATAAATAAATTGAGAAAGATTCGGTGCAAATATCAAAGAAAATCAGTTCATTATGCCATTGGGCCTCACTTGGGGGTGTTGATAGAAATTGGATCCACTAAAGCCCAGACTTCCTTTTAATGAAACGCGGCGTTTCATTGCATTTCTGATTCCCTCCCAAAACTGAAATCAAATGTGGCGCGTTGGATCATGGAAAAGTCAAAAAGTCAAGCAATCATCCAAGGGACGAGACTTCGTCTTCCTCACCCAACCTAGGGTTTTCAGAAACTCCATTAAAACACAGCTTCCATGCACTCAACTTCCACCAACTCGTGCTCCTTCATTTCAGCATCAAATTCAACCGTTTAAAACCCTAAGTTGATCCATTTTTCACCCTGATCATGATCCTAGCCTTGGTTTTCATTGAAAGAGCCTCTAGCATGCAACCCGATGGTGCAACCAACTTAATCTCAAAATATGATCCATACTCGACCTCAACCAAACTTAGATTTCTTTATATCAAAATGATCCTCACATTCCACTGATTAAAACAAGCTATCAATCTAGCATTGAAACTCACTATATCACTAGTTCTTACTCCATCAAGAAATGGTATCCATCACTGAAACTTCATCAAATGCTTTCAAACTCTTCAGAATTGATCACCTAGTTGTCTCTAACAATTCTACACTAATAACTTAACCTAACCATGCCTAGATTATGAGGTGAAAGAGATTTTGCAAACCTGGCTTCTTGATATGGTAGATGATGAAATCCTTGCTTTCAAGGCTTGAAACTCTTCAAGAATAATCCTTGGATGATGAAACTTCTACTGTTTGCAAAAATTCTGAGGGAGAGAGCTTGTACTTCAAGATTCGATGGTAATTGCCTTCTTGCAAATTAAATTGGAACACATTCAATCTTCCATCAATGGAGCTTCAATTTAGCATGCACACACTCAGAAGGATCTATGGAAAAGGTTTGTGAAGAAAAAAGGGATGGCAATGAAGAAGAATGAAGAAATTGAATGTGACTTGCAATGGAAGATTTTGGATCTCACTCTCTCTTCTCTACACCAATTAACACCAACCTTGCATCTGAGCAAGTCACAATCATCTTATAGAGTGGTTTAGAATCATCTAGAACCCCTTAGAACAATCCAATGAGAAATTGAAGTTTTCATGTCATGGTATTTTGATTTCTCATTCTCCTTACATGGTATCTCATGCCATATCCCTTGTAACTTTGGTTTCTGACTTGAATTTATCCCCACATGAGATTTAAGATGAGATACAATGCATAACTTCCTTGTTTATTGAGTTTTGCCTTGTTTTGGTTTGGTACCTTAAGATGCAAGTAATCAAATTCCAAAGCAGCCCTATGATGCAAGCCTCAAATCAAAATTGTGGCTGAACCATTGTTCTTAGAATGTCATTTGGAGTCAAAATGATCTATTACATGACATGGTTTGGACTTATAACTTGGGATTTCCATTTTTCAAATTCAACTTATTTAACTTATGCCTCATTTTTAGGCCATTTTTATCACTTTTTGATATGAGCCTTTTCAACATCTCATGACCTCCCTACTAGCCTTAAAACATCATTCTAAGCAAGTTTGATGTTGAAGATTTTTCCATTTGAAGCTTGGAACTAGGAGATATGGCCTTATGCTTGAAATGACCTATAACCTCCAAATGACCAAAATGTCCTTGGCTTGTCAAAGCCATAAGTTGAGTTATACAAATCCTATCAAGTACTTCTAGTACTCTCTATAAAGCTAAGAAGATGCTCTTCAACATTCATGTTGACCAAGAATCCATAGGAATCATCCTACTAGGGAAAAAGTTGTCTGCAAGTTGGGTGACTTTCAAGGACCCAGATTCACATACCTCAGATGACCTGTAATTTGTCAAAGTCATAACTTGAACTACATAAATCCTATCAAGGACTTCTACTACTCAAATTAAATCTAAGAACAAGCTCTACAACATTCATGTTGTGGGGAAGATGAGATGACAATCACATCTTGAGCTAAAACTGTCTGGAAGATAGGGATCAAACTAGGGGATTTTACACTGTCAATCCTTAGAAACCCTAGCTTAAAACTTCTCAAACTCCTCAATCATGATGAGTTGGTCTAGGAATAATCCTTATAACATCTCAATACATCATTCCATGATCACATGGCTCTTGGATTAGGTCTCAACCCTCTCCAAATCATCAGTTGACCTAGGGTTGACCCAGTCAAACCCTAATCCCACCACTCATGGCTGAATCTTCTGAATTCTTGTACAATGACCTATCTAGGCTTCATGATGGCTTTCAAGACATCTCATAAGCTTTCTCAAAGCTTCAAGTTCATCCTCATAGTCTCAGAATCATCTGAGGAGCTCCCACAACTCTCAAGTTATGAGGCACACAACCTTGGTTTCAACCAATCTCTGAGGATCTCTTGAGTTCTCTGACAAAGTTATCAACCTTTGAACATTTGAATAACCTCCTTGGCTAGCTTCAAAGTCTCATACAACTCTTGATGGATAAATAAATGTTGGTCAAATTTTGGGGTGCAACAGCTGCCCCTATTCAAACGGCTTGAACCCGACTGGGTGAGGAGCGAACGGCTCTCAGCCAATCAAGGTGCGAGACGGTTGAATACCGATAAACCCAGAAATTTGCCAACAGCACGAGCACACAGTACTCTGGTGGGAACAAATCTTCGAACTGGAATAGTAGCTGCACGGCAACTAGCTGAAGACATATTGATCTGACATCGCCGTCGGACAATCAAAACACCCAACATCGCCGCTGGAAAACTAAAGAATCTGACATACCCAACATCGCCGCTGGAAAACTGAAGAATCGGACATACCCAACATCGCCGCTGGAAAACTGAAGAATCTGACATCGCCGTCGGAAACAAAACACCTAACATCGCCACTGGAAAACTAAATCAACTGAGAAACACCCAACATCGCCGCTGGAGAACTGAATCACCTAACATCGCTGCCAGAAACAAAACACCCAACATCGCCGCTGGAGAAACAAAGAATCTGACATCGCCGTCAGAAACAAAACACACAACATCGCCGCTGGAGAAACAAAGAATCTGACATCGTCGTCGGACAACAAACATCCAACATCGCTGATGGGGAAGCTAAAGAGTTTGACATCGCCGTCAACAAACATCCAACATCGCTGCTGGGGAAGCTAAAGAGTTTGACATCGCCGTCAACAAACATCCAACATCGCCACTGGAGAACTGAAGAACCTGACATCGCCGCCAGAAACAAATTGTAACTCTGGGAAACACCCGACATCGCCGTCAAGTACTCAACCTAATCTGACCTCGCCATCAAACACAAACATCCAACATCGCCGCTGGAGCTACAAAGGATTTGACATCGCCGTCATAGACAAACATCCAACATCGCCGCTGGAAAACTAAGAATCGCCTGACATCGCCACCAGAAGCAAACATCCAACATCGTCGCTGGAGAATTGACATCATCTGACATCGCCGCCAGAAACCCACGTCCAACATCGCCGCTGGAGAACTCAAGATAAACTGACCTCGCCGTCAAGATGAAGGAAATCCATTGGGGAATTGGTCACATGGTAACCGGTAATACATAGTCGATCATGCCATCAGGCATTCAAAGAACACTGTCGGGCATCAGCCGGACTTCAACCATCAGGTTGACCATGCCATCAGGCATTCCAAAGGAATTGTCGGGCTTCAGCTGGACTTCAACCATCAGGTTGATCATGCCGTCAGGCACTCCGCATTACTGTCGGGCATCAGCCAGACTTCATCAGCAAGTCGGGAATAGAATTCTTGGTCAATCATGAGCCAACTGGGAATATCTAAACCACTGCCATCAGGCACTCTGCATCAGCTGAGAGAACTGCTTCATTAACACGGTCAAACTTAAATCATGGAGTCTTCAAGGGAGATTTCAACTTCTCCGTTAGAAAACCTGCTGGCGAGGACGCTTCGCCGCTGGGGAATCTGGAGAACTATCAAGTAACTCCGCTCCGGGGGTCCAGAAATCATTCTGGATGAATCAACTCTGCTGAGGACTTCAAGAATCATCTTGGACAAATAACTCCATCGGGGACCTTCAAGAATCATCTTGAACCGATAACCATTCTGGAGACTTCAAGAATCATCCTGAGCGAACACTCTGTTGGGGATTTCAGGAATCATCCTGGGCAACTCTTGCTGGGGACAAACCAATCATGGCTTGAGCAGCTTCCAAGGATTCGGCTCTCTTGGGGCTTCAGGAATCATCCTGGGCAACCTTCACTGGGGACACTACTGGGGAGCTTAAGAATCATCTTAAGCAAACGGCCCTGATGAGGAATTCAAGAATCATCTTGAACTGAAGACTTCGCTGGGGATCTCAAGAATCATCTTGAGCAAGCGACTTCGTCGGGGAGAATGTCAGGAGTCATCCTGAGCAGTCGATTCTGCGGCGGAACATCTGCAAAACAAGAACGATAGCAACCTAGATCATGTTTGATATGCATATGCTTCGGCAGTGGCACAATGCTCCACACGGTGGAAATGCTATGCGTTTATGATAAATGTTATGCAATCATGCACAATGATGCGATCCCGTGAGCAAAATAAATGCCGAGGGGGAATCCTCCTGTCGAGGAGAAAGAACTACTCAGATAGAGGAATCATCCTGCTGAGGAGAACATGGTCACGCCAATATCAATTGGACTCCGCAGGGGACACAACCTCAGTTGACTGTTGTAGGGGAAACATCTTCAGTTGACTACTGCAGGGGAACGAAGCTCTACGAGAACCTGGACCTGCTGAAGGAAAGCGATGTCAATCGCGAGAATAAACTGCATGGCCGTCTTGGCTACTCTTCTGGGGATAAGATCTATGTGGGGAAACAACTTCAGCTGTTCAACACTCTACTGGGGAAAAAACCAATCATGGTCTGAACAACTTCCAAAGATTCGGCTCTCTTGGGGTGTCTGCAAACTCGGCTGAGGAAGGAGAAATCATTCTGCTTCGCTAGAGAGTACGACTCTGGGGGAAAATACAGCATCAGCTGTTCAACGCTTGGCTGGGGAAAGCCAATCATGGTCCCAACTGCTTCACTGGAGAGGGTACGACTCTGAGGAGGAATTTCAATTCCGCTGGGGAAGAAAGAATCATCCGACTTCGGGGGAGAGTACAACTCTGGTGGGGAATCTCAATTCCGCTGGAGACTTCAGTATGGCACCATCAGTTGCTGCATACTTCGACGTACGAATAGTTTCCTACGAACCTGCACTTGTGACCCGGTGCTGGGGGGTGAGCACGAGCTTCGGCGCCTGACTCAGCTGAGGGAGATGACGTTACTTCAGGACGCATCTGCTTGGGGAGATAATCATCTCTACCTGAGGAGACATATCAATGCTCACGATCTTGCGTTCAGACTCTGCGAGGAGAAGCTACTGAACTCTGCTGGAGAAGGAGGAATCATCCTGCTTCGGGGATGCGCACGGTGCACTGTCTGGAATATGCTACACCTGTAACAACACAACCAAACAGACAAGATACCCTTCTCAAAGGGGCCTATCAAGGTTATTGTCTCGTGACAATATTCAAGTAATTAATTGTTTCAACAATCAGTGGCCTAGGCCAGTAAGTTTATGTATGCGCATTTTATCAAAAACATCGGCGTTTTTTCCGCAAACAAAACAGGTAAATGCTAAACAGACAAATAGAATTGCTGAATAGTATGCATTTTATTGATAACGAACCCCTGAATGGGTAAAAATGTTTTACAACAGAGGCAAGCTCCTGGAATGAGGAAGCCGCGCAAAATAAAACATAAATATACATCAGTATATACAAATGTCGGCAACGAGGCATAGACAAACACCATGAGTTGATCCCTCTAAGACCCACTCGACTTCGATACTTCTCCGACGCTTCAGCTTCAGAAGAGATTGATTCAGATGAACGGCCTTCAGGTCCTCCAAACCACTAAACAAAGAAAGTCCACACGCGGAACGCAGCCATTTGCTTATTCAAATCCCTAACTTTTGCGTGAACCGCCCTTTACGGGTTTTCAGTTCACCGGGATACCCTTTTTTGCCGAAGCCGCCCAGTGTAGGTTTTCGACTTCGCGGGTGTACATTTTTTCAATATATCCCTAATTTTTGCCCGAACCTTTTATTCTGTTTTTGGTTCGCCGGGATGCCCCTTTTTTGCCTGGACTCTCTTTTTTTTGTCCAGCGGGTCACTTTCAAGCAAAGTATTTTTTAACTGCGTCCGCGTTCACCGGGGATGCAAAATCTTCACCATCCATCGTGGATAACAACAAAGCTCCTCCTGAGAAGACCTTGCTGACGACGTACGGACCTTCGTAATTCGGAGTCCACTTGCCCCGGTGATCGGAGTGTGGCGGAAGAATCTTCTTCAGGACGAGATCACCCGTCTGAAAGCTTCTAGGACGCACCTTCTTATCATAAGCTTTCTTCATTCGGCTTTGGTACAGACGACCAAACGCAATCGATGCTAACCTCTTCTCGTCCATCAGGCTGAGTTGGTTCAGACGATTCGTAATCCATTCTGCCTCGTCGAGTTTCACATCAACCAAAACTCGCAAAGAAGGGATCTCCACTTCTAACGGTAGGACAACATCCATACCGTACACCAAGGAGAAAGGAGTTGCCCCGGTTGACGTACGCACCGTCGTACGGTAACCGTGCAGCACAAACGGCAGCATCTCGTGCCAATCTTTGTATGTCACAACCATCTTCTGAACAATCTTCTTTATGTTCTTGTTGGCGGCTTCGACGGCGCCATTCATCTTCGACCGGTAAGGAGATGAGTTGTGGTGTTCAATCTTGAAGCTCGGTACAGCTCCTTCATCATCTTGTTATTCAGATTCGAACCATTATCAGTAATGATCCGCTCGGGAATTCCATAACGACAGATGATGTCCCTCTTTATGAATTTAGCCACCACCTGCTTGGTCACATTAGCTTACGAGGCTGCCTCCACCCACTTGGTGAAGTAGTCGATACCTACCAGAATGAAACGATGACCGTTGGATGCAGTGGGCTCGATCTTGCCTATCATGTCGATGCCCCACATGGAGAACGGCCACGGGGAGGACATGACATTCAACGGGCACGGCGGCACATGAACTTTATCAGCATAAATCTGGCATTTATGACATCTCTTCGCGAATCTGAAGCAATCCGACTCCATCGTCAGCTAGTAGTATCCTGCTCTCAGGATCTTTCTCATCATAGCATGCCCGCCGGCGTGCGTACCAAATGTGCCTTCATGGACTTCCTCCATGAGCATACTCGCCTCTTTCTCATCTACACATCTGAGTAGCACGAGATCGTGGTTTCTCTTATACAGAACTCCATCAGAATTGAGATAAAAATTTCCAGACAGCCTCCTCAGAGTCTTCTTATCCTGGGTTGACGCACCCGCAGGATATTCCTTAGTCATAAGGAAAGTCTGGATGTCATGGAACCATGGCTTGCCGTCGGCGGCTGCCTCGATTGCAAAGACAAATGTCGGCCTATCAAGACGGGATAGTACAATTCTTGGAGCCTCATTCCAAAAATTGACTTTATACATTGAAGCCAACGTGGCTAAGGCATCAGCCATCTGATTTTCAGCCCTGGGCACATGATGGAGTTCCACTCGATCGAAGAACGGAAGTAGCCTTCTGGCATAATTCATGTACGACACCAAATTCGATTGACGAGTCTCCCACTCCCCTTTAATCTGGTTGATCACAAGCGCTGAGTCACCATATACGTCTAGGTTCTTGATTCTCAAATCAATTGCCTCTTCTAGACCCATGATGCAGGCTTCGTACTCCGCCTCATTGTTGGTGACTAGAAACGTCAGTCTCGCAGTAAACGGGATGTGGGATCCGTGGGGAGTCGTGATGATAGCCCCGATGCCACTTCCATAGGAATTAACCGCCCCATCGAATATCAATTTCCACTGGGATTTCCTATCTGGCCCCTCGTCGGGCAACGGCTCATCGCGATCCTTCGCTTTGAGAAACATAATATCCTCGTCAGGGAATTCAAACTTCATCGGCTGGTAATCCTCGATCGGCTGTTCGGCAAGGTAATCAGACAATACGCTTCCCTTGATGGCCTTCTGGGACACATACTGAATATCATATTCCGTTAACACCATTTGCCATCTGGAAATCCTGCCTGAAAGAGCCTGCTTCTCGAAGACGTACTTGATCGGATACATCTTCGAAATTAGCATATTGGTGTGATCGAGCATGTACTGTCGTAGACGTTTAGCAGCCCAGGCTAGTGAACAACACGTCTTCTCCAGCATCGAGTATCGAGATTCACAGTCAGTGAACTTTTTACTCAAGTAGTAAATTGCATGCTCTTTCCGTCCAGTCTCGTCGTGCTGACCGAGAACACACCCCATACTATTCTCAAGAACAGTCAAGTACATGATTAATGGTCGTCCAGACACTGGGGGTATCAAGATTGGAGGTTCTTGGAGATACTGCTTTATCTTGTCAAATGCCTTCTGGCAATCCTCATTCCAAGTAATCGCCTGATCTTTCTTTAAAAGCTTGAACATCGGTTCACAAGTGGCCATGGGCTGAGAGATAAACCTTGCAATGTAGTTTATTCTGCCCAAGAAACCACGAACTTCTTTTTCTGTTTTCGGCGCTGGCATTTCTTGAATGGCTTTTATTTTCGCAGGATCAACCTCGATACCTCATTCACTAACGATAAACCCCAGCAACTTTCCGGACCGCACTCCGAAAGTGCACTTGTTAGGATTCAGCCTCAGCCTGAACTTCCTAAGCCTCTCAAACAGCTTCAATAAGTTGACCAGATGCTCTTCCTCCATTTGGGACTTTGCGATCATGTCATCAACATAGACCTCGATCTCATGATGAATCATATCATGAAACAAAGTTACCATTGCTCGTTGGTAAGTGGCCCCTGCGTTCTTCATACCGAAGGGCATTACCTTATAGCAAAACATTCCCCAGGGGGTGATAAACGTCGTTTTCTCCATGTCCTCCGGCGCCATCTTGATCTGGTTGTAACCGGAGAAGCCATCCATGAACAAAAACACGGAGAACTGGGCTGTGTTGTCGACCAACACATAGATATGAGGCAACGGGAAATCATCTTTAGGGCTCGCCCTATTCAAATCCCGATAATCGACGCACATGCGTACCTTACCGTCCTTCTTCGGTACAGGCACTATGTTGGCGACCCACGGAGGGTAAGTGGTGACCGCTAAGAAGCCAACATCGAGCTGTTTCTGCACTTCTTCTTTGATCTTAACGGCCATATCTGGTCTCGTCCTCCTAAGCTTCTGCTTGACAGGAGGGCAATCTTCTCGTAGCGGCAAGTGGTGGACCACGATGTCCGTGTCAAGTCCGGGCATATCTTCGTATGACCAAGCAAAGACGTCACTATACTCTCGAAGCATCTCGACCAGTCTCTGCTTGACATCATTCTGCAGCGCTGCCCCTATCCTGACATTTCTGACGAGCTCTTCAGAACCCAGATTTACGATCTCGATCTCCTCCTCATGAGGCAGAATAACCTTTTCCTCTTGTTTCAACAAGCGGGCCAACTCTTCAGGAAGGTCTTCATATTCATCAATCTCTTCTTCGGCTTGATAGATCGGGCAATCAAAGTCAAAGTGAGCCGTAGAAGGTCCAGAGTCGATGTCATCTGTTATGTGGATCCTGCAATAACAAGGGTTAAGTTTAAAACAAGAATATGCAGGTTAGCACAAACCCTGTTGCCATTTTACTGTTTTTCAAAACAAACATAAAACAGGAATAACAGAGAACACAATATTTGAGTACGAAGAAAACGCCTTTGATTTATTAACAAAATGCATGTACATAATCCAACAAGGCCCTGACAATAAAACCGCTATGCCCCGGGTAGGACATAGGGTTGTACAATGATTGAAAAAAGTAAATCATTACTCTTCACTTGTCAGCTGGATGATATCCTTGATGGTCCAATTGTTGAGGCCCTTGCCCGGCTTGCTTGGCTGAATCCACGAGTCGAGATCACAATCGCTATCCCCGCTGTCTTCAGACGCCGCGTTGATGCTTTCGAAAATCACTCTGCCACTGGTAAATAGGATCGGCCCCTTACCTCGAGACGAACTGCTAGACGAAGAAGATGAAGCTTCAGCTTCAGGAGAATACCCCAGCCCAAACTTATCCTGCTTGATCGTTTGACGACGGCCCGAGCTTCTTTGAATGAGGAGAGATTCATCTCTGGCTTCTCTGTGACTACAGGAGCTACCTCTTTCACTTTGACGGCTTCGAATGCCTGGCAGAGAGTTTCATGGATTTCACCATCCATTTCAACATACTTAAAGGATGACAAATGGCTCACCATTATGTCCTCCTCACCACACACGGTTACTATGCTTCCTCCGACAGTATATTTGAGCTTTTGATGCAACGTGGAGGTCACGGCACCAGCAGCATGGATCCATGGCCGGCCCAAGAGACAACTGTAGGCAAGCATGATGTCCATGATATAAAAGACCGTGTCGAACGTTTCCGGACCAACTTGGATCGGCAGGGTCAACTCCCCAAAAACGTGGCGCTTAGTTCCGTCAAATGCTTTCACCACCAGATCACTGGGTGTGCAAAGCAATCCACGAGTGTCCAACTTCATTAATGCCTTCTTCGGAAGCACATTAAGCGACGAACCCGTGTCCACCAGGACATACGACATGATCGTGCCTCTACACTCTATCGAGATGTGCAGGGCGCTGTTGTGATTCCTCCTTTTTGGCGTCAGCTCTAAATCTGTGAAACCTAGCCCGTTACCAGCATTAACATGGGCTACCACCTCTTCTAGCTGATTCACCGATATCTCTTGCGGTACGTAGGCAGCGTTCAATACCTTCAGTAGCGCGTTGCGGTGTGCTTCAGAACACAGCAACAGGTTGAGAATAGAAATCTTCGAAGGCGTCTGATGGAGATGGTCTACAATCTTGTAGTCGCTCTTTTTGATCAACCGCATAAACTCCTCGGCATCTTTGACAAGCAAATCTTTCTCTACCCCACACGGGGCCTCTTCGACGACTTTGCTTTTACCCTTATCGGCTGTATCAGCTCTGACCGCTTTCTCTGCCACGACCTCTGGCGGTGCGAATACTCTTCCGCTGCGGGTAATACCACTGATTCCTGCGAGACTCTTCACAGTCGACCCATACGGTTCCAGCTCCAACTTCTGACCGTTGCAATAGACTTCAGCTCCATAATACCACGACACGGCGTTAGTGCTCTCGAATGGTATCGGCCCGGCTTTAGTAATAGTGATTGTAGGCGGTCTGGGCGCAGAAATGGTTATTGGCCGGCGAGGGATGGTGATGGTGGCGACTTCATCGGCTTGCTTCAACACGACCTCTCCTGATACACTTTCAGCCCTCCGGCTAAACTGCAGAATCCCCTCAGTCATCAGACTTTGGATTCCTTCTACCAGCTGCTCACACCCATCAGAATGTGTAGCACAGTCCATGCATAGTTCTCCGCATCCTGGAAAGAACCCTTTCTTCAACAACTTAGCTTTGACGAAGCTAAGTGGCGTCTTTAGGTCTCTGACATCAGTCAACAGATATGTATTCTCTTCTTCGATAATGGCGTTCGCTCCGCCTCCCCTATGATTCGGCATAGGGTTTTTCATGACATTGGGCACATTATCGGAGAAGTTAATGATCTTGGCATCTACCAAATCCTGCACCTTGTGCTTAAAGGCTTTGCAGTTATCGATTGTGTGGCCTGGTGCCCCTGTGTGGAAATCGCAAGTGGCATTTACGTCATACCCCGGTGGAGGTGCCCCTGTCAAGGGAGCCATCGTCCTCTTCTGAACCAACTGAAGCTGAAGCAAAGTCTACAAGAGTTGCGCGTACAACATGTGCGGTGCCTCAAAGTGACGATTTGTCAAAGCTGCCCGATTCTAGTACTTTCTATATCCCTGTTGATTCGGTTGCTGCTGCTGCTGCGGTTGCGGAGCTGCTGGGATATTTATACTGGCTATCTGCTGCTGAGGGGCCTTGCCCTTCCTTCGAGCGTTGGTCACAGCGCTCGCTTCTCCTTCTCGTCGTTTGCCAGCGTAAGGTTTCTTTCCACCTCCTCCAGCTGAGGATGATTCACCTTGAATTTTCCCGATCTTGATACCATTCTCGACGTGCTCTCCCATGGTAATGAGAGCTGAGAACGTCCTAGACATACCGCTGACTAACTTTTCATAGTAGACCCCTGGGAGGGTAGCCACAAACATCTGCACGAGCTCGCGTTCAACCATCGGCGGCTGAACCCGAGCGGCCAACTCACGCCACCGCTGGGCGTACTCCTTAAATCCTTCATTATTCCTTTGCGACAGGTTCTGGAGCTGAATTCGGTTCGGGGCCAAGTCGTTATTGTACTGATAGTGGTGGACAAACGCTTCAGCGAGATCCTTCCATGTGCGCACGCTAGTGGGCTCCAAACCCATGTACCACTCGAGGGATGGTCCGGAAAGGCTATCTTGGAAGAAGTGCATCAGCAACTTCTCATCCTCTGAATAGGCAGACATCTTCCTGTAGTATGATCGGAGGTGGACACGAGGGCAAGTAGTACCCTTATATTTCTCAAAGTCAGGCACCCTGAACTTAGGAGGTACCTTGAAATCAGCAATTAACCCCAGCTTGGACATATCAACGCCCAAAGTATTCTGATTCTCAATATCTCTCATTTTATCTTCCAGTGCTTTGAATCTGAGCCGTGCTTCAGCATTCAGCTCCCCTTCTGCACCCCTTTGAGAGAACACATCATCTTGATGATCCTCAAGCCATGGTTGAGGCACCAACAGATTCCCAACGCCTGTATTGCCGTTGACCGGCCCAATGTTGACATTGGCTCCCAGACTCCCGTTACCGACGCCCGTCGTATTGAGTCCGATGTTGGCCATCACATTGCCATTAGCACTGCCGTTGCCCCCGGCCACGGGGACACCATTCTGCGGAGTATCAACTGGTGGAGGAGTAGGCACAGCCCCGCCATGGAGTATGTTGTTGCTATCAACCCTGGAGATCAAAGTCTAAACCAAAGTCCTGAGCTGGTCCTGACCATTGGCGACCACCTGCATCAGTTCCATAAAGCGATCCATCCTCTCGCGGAGCTCCTGGACATCTGTCTGCACCTGATCCATGATCCTGGTCTGATTAGCTCTAGTTGGATAACAGTGAATTAGTCTCCGATCAATCCTGGAGTTACCGAGAACAGCCTGGGACCTGTAAACCTAAAAAACCTGCAAACACCAAAGGTTAGGAAAAACAACAAAATGTACGTCATGCAAATGCTTCATGCAGATGCATGCGTGTGTCTGTGTTTTTGGGAGATCTCCCCCGATCCTAGTGCCTTAGTGCCAGTGCTGATAATAATAAGAAGAAGAAGTCCGAGCCCAATCATGGAAACATCAATCTCATATATAAAGAAAGCCTATCAAGGCAGTACATAGCGTCAGCGAGTACAAGACAAATCAACAGCGTGACCTCAGCCAACAAGCCTGGTGATGGTCAGCATACAACAAAGATCAAAACAAAAGGAATACAATTAGTCAAGTACGGCCACGGGCGCGATACTCTTCTAACAACTCCTTCGTCTCTGGATGATCCGGCAGAGTGAGCAACCCCTCGACGAGCAATTCCCTCTGCACAATGGTATACTGAAGTCCCTGAACTGAACTTTCCCATGCTCCTTCGCCGAAGCAATCTTCCAGTTTCCGCTTCTTAGACTCAAATGTCAGCTTGCGCTCCTTCAGGTTAGCAAGAGCTTTGTTGAGCTGGCCTTCAGCGGCGTATCTGCGGGCGGTTTCTTCATCAAACCTCTGTTCACTGTCCTTCACCTCGGCTTCCAGCTTGGAGATCTGCAGCATCAGCTTATCCTCCCGCTCCTTCCTGGTGGCCAGGGAAGCCTTCCAGTGCTGGTTGAACTTGGATATCCTACGATATGCCTCGTCTAAGTGCTGCTTCTTCGTAGCCAGTACGTCGTTGACAGCCCTAAAGTCTTGACCCATGTGTTCACGCTCGGCCATCTGCTTAGTCAGGTCTGTACCTAGCTGGTTCACCTACTCTGTTTGCCTTTTGAAATAATGAACGGCTTCGTTCCTCTCACTCCGAAGCTGAGCTAACTCCTTCTCCAGTTCTTCGTTCGCCCGCTTCAATTCATCCCGCTCAGCTAATACCTGGTTATGCTGATGAATGGGCACAGTAGTAGGCTCTTCGATTGTTGGAGGACTTTTTGGCTTGGCATGAGGAAACGGCATCCCTATAGCGTTGGCCCTGGCTCTGATCCAAGTCCTGTACGGAGGGTAGGCTTGACTGTTGCTTTTTCCCAGCAAAGGCTTTCCTCGCTTACTGATACTGTTCCACGCGCGCTGAAGCTTGGACAGCAGATCCCCCTCTAGAGTACCAGTGAGATACAGAGATTCCTGTACCTCTTCATCCTTCGGCGGACTCCTCAAAGCATACGCGAACTGGCGGACCAACAACGACGGATTGTAGTTTATACAACCCTTCCTACCTATCAAAGGTACATTTGGAAACCTGCTGCAACTGAAGATCACCTCAGTACCCAACCTGTTTCTGTCGAACCAATCAATATCCTCTGCAGATAAACTCATCAGACGCTCAGGCCACTCAGCTGTGGCTGCAGACAAGACAAAAGGACCCCTCTTGGGCAGATGACTTTCAAGCCATTTGTACAGCATGGGTACGCAGCACGAGACATTCTTCCCCCTCCTGTTCTCATTCTTGTAGTGGACTGAGTGATAGACATCTCCTATCAGGGTAGGGACTGGATTCCCTGAAGCAAAGATGTGAAACGCATCAAAGTCTACAAAATCGGGCATGTTGGGGAACAGGATAATGCCATATATGCATAGAGCGAGGATGGCATTGAACGTGTCCCAACATCCGTCCTTGGCACACTGCTGAGCTTTACCCACTAGAAACTGCAATGAAAACCCAGGAACCTTGTTCCAACTAGTCAAAACTAACTCGGAGGCGTCCAGATAAAGTGAAGGAGCTAAACCAGCCAGATCAGGCTCAACATCCATGTGGACAAAAGGCATCTGCCTCTTGATAGGCACACCTAGCAAATCAGCATACTCTTCTAGCGTCGGCGCGAGAACGAAGTCCTGAAAAGTGAAACATCTCAGCGGAGGGTCGTAGAACTGCATCAGAGCGTGCAACCCATTCAACTCGAACGTAGAAGGCTTGCAAACCAAACTGAGCAACCTGCCGTAAGATTTCCTGAACTCATCCTTCACAGAATCATCTGCTAGAGCTATCAAACCAGTCAGCTTAACCACATATGGGGTAGGGAACTTGTAAGCCACGGTCTTCCTCAGAGAGCCCATAACAATACAATAGGAGGCAAGAAATCCTGGATCGGGGAAAACGGTACCTGCAACATAGACATACATTAATGAAATGCAAATGAATATGCAAACTAATGCAAAATGCAATCATGCAATAAGATATCCAGGCAACTGCTGCTGTGGAGATTTTGTATCAACAACCACTGATGAGAAGAAAACCTCGGTGTAGGACCACAAATCTGATCTGCCAAGAACAACCATCTGATAGGACCGTATACATAGGATCATAATTCTGTTCTGTCAAGAACAAATGTCTGATAATAAGGACCTCGGATGTAGGATCAAGAAATATCTGCTGATGAAGTCTTCAGACCCCAGATCAAAAATCTGCCCTATCAAAGACAAACATACAGCTGCTGATGAGATCTTCAGACCCCACTCAAAAATCTGCTCTATCAAGAACAAACAACATCTGCTGATGAGATCCTCAGACCCAAAAATATGCTCTATCAAGAACAAACAACTGATGCTGATGAGATCTTCAGACCCCACTCAAAAATTTGCTCTATCAAGAACAAACAACTGATGACAATACTCTGCTCTATCAAGAACAGCCATACACCTGATGATAAGATCCTCTGATCAAAACCTGCTCTATCAAGAACAGACAAACACCTGATGATAAGATCCTCTGATCAAAACCTGCTCTATCAAGAACAGACAAATCTGCAACTGAGAAACCCTAATACCAACAAAACTGATCCACTGTCAAGAAGCCCAGGTAGTTTGAAGGTCAAAGTTTCCTGCAATGAACCCAACCCTGCTCACAGGTATGGACCTAAACTGACTCAAGGTACGGCATCCTATGCGTTCATCAGCATCACAGACTTTCAAGAGGGGTGATACGATACCCAGAAGGTGTGGCATCACCAGCTCATGAAGCGGCCTCACTTAGCTGAATCACAAATGATCGGTCCCCAGAGTCGACAATCCACCAAACCAGCAACTGTCTCAACCCAAAGGGTTGAAAGGGAAGCCAACCGGATGAACCTCGTCTGAGCGTGGATTTCATGAGACACTAGTGCCTGCAAAGCAAGCACGCGCCCACTAATTTCCACTCTAAGTCTATAGTGCACTCAAGCCTGGGTCTGGCTTCTCACTCATCAGAACTCCCATCCCACAACAGCACAAATAATCATATTATACTGAAAATAAAATGCGGGAAATAAAGTGCGAGAAGTAAAATGCGATAAATAAACGCACCCCAACAAGTAATCATGCAAGCGTTAGGATTGACTCTCAGGGAACCGTTGAAGTCCCCAGCAGAGTCGCCAGCTGTCGCTTGCGCGAAAATAAGGTGCCGGCATGACAGAAGAGTCGCCACCTTTCGTTATTTATCCCTCAGAGCGGGAAAGGAAACGATCGGAAAAACCTGACGAAAAAAGGTAAGACAAGGTCGTCGCAACCGTTGTCTGGATTCGGGAGTCGGTTACGCAAGGGGAAGGTATTAGCACCCCTCACGTCCGTCGTACTCGACGGGATCCTCGCTTGTTGTGTTTACTTGGACGGGTTGGTTTTATTCTATCTACCTATCAAGGCTGGCTGAAACAGAAAAGAAAAATGACTCGGCAAAGCGTCGCGCGTTATGCCTACGTATTCTCATCAGAGAATGAGAAATCAGAGTCAACGTAGTTCGGCCTACGAAGGGTTACGGGGGAAGGTAGCTCGCCAAGACATCGCCATCTTGTGCCTACGTACTCTCAACAGGCATGAGAGATCAGAGCTCACGTAGTTCGGGAAACTACGGTTTATTTCCTGTCTTTTACGAAAGAAGTATTTTTTATTGTGTTTGCGATTTCAATCGCACTAGAGACTATGACCTGAGAGTGAATGCGTCGCATGTCACCCAAAGGGTACCATACTAAGCATCCAGATTGTGGAAAAGAAACTCTCCCACAATCCTTTCTCAGATAGCTTAAGGCTCGTAACGTACGAAAGAAATCATTCATGATTACTGTATCTTAAACTGTTTTGAGATGAGAAGAGAACAGGCCCAACTAGGAGAGAGACTATCAAGTCCTACTGTTATCATGCCATGGATTCATCCTATGGTTGAGGTTTGAACAGGGAACTCCTAGAAGTTGTAATGCATATGTTTCAACCTAAAATTCTATCATCAAGTCCTTATCAAAAGAAATGAGAGTCCTAAGGGATCATGTCAATGATACACCAAAACAGACAAAGCATCAGCTTAACAGTAAAATGCATGCAATGCAAGTGAGGGAGGAAATGTGTGTGGGGATTCAGCCTCCACAAGCTCATCTCAACCTCAAGCCAGAATGGATAACAGTAATCATACTGAAAGATAAACAACATGCTATCAAGCAATAACAGTAAACTGCAATCATACAGATAAAATGAAATAAAATGCCATCAGGCAAACAAACCACATGGGCAAGGGAGCTGGGCTCTACCGAATACCCGCACGCAAAGCCATACAGTAACAATACAAGCAGAGGGAGCAACTCAACCTCTAGTGCAATCATGCTCCTAGATTCTACCTATTCTAGATATGAACTTATTCTAATGCATCAAACAAGTCAAACAAAACACAGCAATACAGAAAAGAAAAACAGAGGAAAGCTGACCAACTCCTCTCTCAACTCCAAGCTTCAGCTCTTCCAACAGCAATCCAGTCTTCAGACTTCAATCACTCTTGACACATATCAATTGCTTTTCCAGGTTTCAACCCTTCAACATAAGTTTCAACTTGTCTTCTCCCTTAAGCTTCAGCTTCTTGATCAGCTCCACCTTCAGGCTTCACTATCTTCAGGGATCTCCAAGTATCAACTTGCTCTTGTTGCTCCTCAAGCTTCAGCTGGAATGGCGATACTCAAGGATTCATCCTCTTCAACACTCTTCAATGAAGTCTTCATCTTCAAACTCAAGCTCAACATCTCTCAAGACAATCAAACCAGAGAAATCACTTGCTGGATAAGCTGGGGGATATTGAACTGCTTATTTGACCACCAAGGGTGACCTATAAGGGTTCAACATCAAAGGAATGGTTCCCTCAAAAGTTCTACTTCCTAGGTACCTCACTTATCCCTCCAAAGGAGAGAGGTGTATACCAGGGAAGGACTTTGAATCACAGGGAGAGATGGAGGTGATAGATACCATCCATGTTTAAGAAAGAAGTTATCTAAGTCTAAACTCTTCCTAATCTCTAACCCTAAAACAACAAAAAGAAAAGAAGATCAAGCTCCCAAGCTCCTCAATCCATCTTCAAGGCTTCTACTATGCTCCTCAATGCTCCTTAGAACAAGATCAAGCTCTCCAAGCCCACAAAGCAAAGCAAACAAAAGCAAACATGCCCTAAAGGCAGCACAAACAATTAACCAATACAAAAATCAACTAAAAATAGTATACTACTATATTAAATCCTAATATAATTTCTAAGGGATCCTACATACCTACCCTTAACACCCATATATGTCCCATAGTCTAAATTGTCCTAAAACTCAAAAATCTAAAGTTATTATGGACCTATGTTGAAGTTTCACCTAATTCTACACAACCTAGAATCAACTAATCAAAACTAACCTAAAAATCATCACAAAAATATGGAATAAATCCAGGGGGATGCTAAAACATATATCTAACTATCCTAAAAAGAATGACCTAAAAATACTAAGGGAGCTACCTAAACTAAATTCTACAAAATCATATATCAACATAAAAGAAATAATATGCAATTAAAATGGAAAATATGCAAAAAATATCAAAATGCATGATATGGAAAATGTTTTTATTTTATATTTTTCTAGACAAAAATATGAAGTGGAGAAAAAACTCCCATGAAAAAAACATTATTTTTCCATTTAATATGAATTTATAAAGTTTGGAATAAAATGGAATAAAAATAAAATGAAAAATGAAGCATGGGTGCAGATAGTAACAATACACAGTTCATTTTATTGATGGGCTCAAAACGTGGGGTGCAGAAAGTAAAGCGTCTGGGCCCAATTAAAATCAGAAAAAACAATGAATAAACATAAATAAATTGAGAAAGATTCGGTGCAAATATCAAAGAAAATCAGTTCATTATGCCATTGGGCCTCACTTGGGGGTGTTGATAGAAATTGGATCCACTAAAGCCCAGACTTCCTTTTAATGAAACGCGGCGTTTCATTGCATTTTTGATTCCCTCCCAAAACTGAAATCAAATGTGGCGCGTTGGATCATGGAAAAGTCAAAAAGTCAAGCAATCATCCAAGGGACGAGACTTCGTCTTCCTCACCCAACCTAGGGTTTTCAGAAACTCCATTAAAACACAGCTTCCATGCACTCAACTTCCACCAACTCGTGCTCCTTCATTTCAGCATCAAATTCAACCGTTTAAAACCCTAAGTTGATCCATTTTTCACCCTGATCATGATCCTAGCCTTGGTTTTCATTGAAAGAGCCTCTAGCATGCAACCCGATGGTGCAACCAACTTAATCTCAAAATATGATCCATACTCGACCTCAACCAAACTTAGATTTCTTTATATCAAAATGATCCTCACATTCCACTGATTAAAACAAGCTATCAATCTAGCATTGAAACTCACTATATCACTAGTTCTTACTCCATCAAGAAATGGTATCCATCACTGAAACTTCATCAAATGCTTTCAAACTCTTCAGAATTGATCACCTAGTTGTCTCTAACAATTCTACACTAATAACTTAACCTAACCATGCCTAGATTATGAGGTGAAAGAGATTTTGCAAACCTGGCTTCTTGATATGGTAGATGATGAAATCCTTGCTTTCAAGGCTTGAAACTCTTCAAGAATAATCCTTGGATGATGAAACTTCTACTGTTTGCAAAAATTCTGAGGGAGAGAGCTTGTACTTCAAGATTCGATGGTAATTGCCTTCTTGCAAATTCAATTGGAACACCTTCAATCTTCCATCAATGGAGCTTCAATTCAGCATGCACACACTCAGAAGGATCTATGGAAAAGGTTTGTGAAGAAAAAAGGGATGGCAATGAAGAAGAATGAAGAAATTGAATGTGACTTGCAATGGAAGATTTTGGATCTCACTCTCTCTTCTCTATACCAATTAACACCAACCTGGCATCTGAGCAAGTTACAATCATCTTATAGAGTGGTTTAGAATCATCTAGAACCCCCTAGAACAATCCAATGAGAAATTGAAGTTTTCATGTCATGGTATTTTGATTTCTCATTCTCCTTACATGGTATCTCATGCCATATCCCTTGTAACTTTGGTTTCTGACTTGAATTTATCCCCACATGAGATTTAAGATGAGATACAATGCATAACTTCCTTGTTTATTGAGTTTTGCCTTGTTTTGGTTTGGTACCTTAAGATGCAAGTAATCAAATTCCAAAGCAGCCCTATGATGCAAGCCTCAAATCAAAATTGTGGCTGAACCATTGTTCTTAGAATGTCACTTGGAGTCAAAATGACCTATTACATGACATGGTTTGGACTTATAACTTGGGATTTCCATTTTTCAAATTCAACTTATTTAACTTATGCCTCATTTTTAGGCCATTTTTATCACTTTTTGATATGAGCCTTTTCAACATCTCATGACCTCCCTACTAGCCTTAAAACATCATTCTAAGCAAGTTTTATGTTGAAGATTTTTCCATTTGAAGCTTGGAACTAGGAGATATGGCCTTATGCTTGAAATGACCTATAACCTCCAAATGACCAAAATGCCCTTGGCTTGTCAAAGCCATAAGTTGAGTTCTACAAATCCTATGAAGGACTTCTAGTACTCTCTAGAAAGCTAAGAAGATGCTCTTCAACATTCATGTTGACCAAGAATCCATAGGAATCATCCTACTAGGGCAAAAGTTGTCTGCAAGTTGGGTGACTTTCAAGGACCCAGTAATCATACTGAAATAACAGTAATCATACTGAAATAAAACATGCTATCAAGAAAAGTACATGAGACTGCAATCATACAGAAGTAATAAAATCATGCTATCAAGCAAAACAAACCACATGGGCAAGGGAGCAGGGCTCTACCGAATACCCGCAAGCAAAGCCATACAGTAACAGTACAAGCAGAGGGAGCAACTCAACCTCTAGTGCAATCATGCTCCTAGATTCTACCTAGTCTAGATATGAACTTATTCTAATGCATCAAGCAAGTCAAACAAGGCACATCAATACAGAAAAGAAAACAGAAAAGAAAGCAGAAAAGAAAGCAGATCAACTCCTCTCTCAACTCCAAGCTTCAGCTCTTCCAACAGCAACTCAGTCTTCAGACCTCAATCACTCTAGACAAATGTCAATTTGCTTCTCCAGGTTTCAACCCTTCAACGTAAGTTTCAACTTATTCTCTCTTCTCTAAGCTTCAGCTCCTTAATCAGTTCCACCTTCAGGCTTCACTCTTAACCACAAGTATCAACTTGATTCCTTCAGGATCTCCAAGCTTCAAAGTAAGTATCAACTTATCATTTGTTCTTCAAGCTTCAGCTCTTCAGTCAATCTCAATTGAATCCTCTTCCTACGTATCAACTTAGTCTTCAAGATCTCAAGCTCTCTTTGCTTTACCAGTCTCAACTTGGTCTTCTCTTACTGCAAGCTTCAGCTTCTCAGAGTAATCTTCAATCACTTAGAAGTATCAACTTCATCCTTCAGTCTTTAAGCCTCAGCTCTTCATTCAGTCTTTACTGGATCTTCATTGGGTCTTCAAGTATCAACTTGATCTTGCTCTTCAAGCTTCAGCTGGAATGGCAATGCTCAGGGAATCATCCTCTTCCATACTCTTCAATAAAGTCTTCATCTTCACACTCAAGCTCAACATCTCTCAAGATACTCAAACCAGAGGAAATCACTTAACTGGATAAGCTGGGGTGTTAAACTGCTTATTGATCACCCAAGGTGACCTATAAGGGTTTAACATCAAGGGAATGGTTCCCTCAAAGGTTCTACTTCCTAGGTACCATCACTTATCCCTCCTAAGAAGAGAGGTGAATACCATGGAAGGACCCTGAATCACAGGGAGGAATGGAGGTGAAAGATACCATCCATGTTTGAGAAAGGAGTTAACTAGGTCTAAACTCTTCCTAATTCCTAACCCTAAAACAACAACAAAACAAACAAGATTCTCAAGCTCTCAAGCTCCTTCTTCAATCCTCAAGTCTTCTAGGATGCTCCTCCATGCTCCTCAAAGCAAAACCAAGCCCACCAAGCCCACAAAGCAAGGCAAACAAAAATACAAGCCCACAAGGGCAACACAAACAACCATCAACTACAAAAATCATTTAAAAATAGTATACTATTATATTAAAATCTAATATAATTTCTAGGGGATCCTATATACCTACCCTTAATACCCTATATGTCCCAATGTCTTGACCTAGAAACCCAAAATTCTAAGGTTATTGTGGACCTATGTTAAGGATTGACCTAATTCTACACAAATCACAAAATTATGGAATAAATCCAGAGGGGAGCTAAAGTCCTAATCTAACTATCCTAAAAAGAATGGCCTAAAAATTCAAAGGGAACTAGCTAAACAAAATTCTACAAATCTATGCATCAACATAAAAGAATCAAAATGCTATTAAAAGAGAAAATACACAAAAAAATATTAAAAATGAATGAAATGCAAATATTTTGATTTTATAATTTTCTAGACATGAACATGAAATGGGAGAAAAAATCCCCATGTAAAAATCATTAATTTCCTATTTATTATGATTTTTTAAAGATTAATGAAAAATGGAGAAAAAGAAATTAAAATGAGAAATGCTTGGTGTGAATAGCAATGCCAGACAGTTCATTTTCCAAATGGGCTTAAAATGGGGGTACAATTAGTAAGGCGCGCTAGGCCCAGTTATTTAATCAGAAAATCATTGAAAATCATAAAGAAAAAGAAAAAGAAACGGTGTAAAAAGCAAAGAAATACAGTTCAAAATCCAATGGGCCATGAGAGTGGGGTGTGAATATCAATCAAGCCCAATCTCCCTTTTAATGAAACGACGCGTTTTGGTTGTCTTCAGACTCCCCTTTCACACGTGAGATTAAACCACAGCCCTCAGATCTAACCCTAGTCAATGAGTCCACGCCTGATCAAACGGCCAGCACTTCGTCTTCTTCCTTCAGCCATGGAAATGGAGGGAAAGCTCCATGAACAGAGCTTCAAAGTGAATCTTCACCCCAATCGTATCACCTCGATTCTCCATGAAAAACTACAATTCAAAACCCTAGTTCATCCAGAATTTCACCCTGAATCTAACCATGGCCTTGAAATCAATTGAAATTCCCTAATTCTCCAAACCCGATCCAAGATCAAAGATATGCTCAAACTTCAGTTCTAACCATTCTTGAAATTAACTACCTCAGAATGATCACCACTTCACACTGATTAATTCTTGATATCAAATTCATGCTATAGCTCACTATATCTCATGTTCTTGGTCAAAACAAAAATGGTGTCACCAACTGAAACCTCACCAATTGATCCCAAACTTCCCAGAATCCATCACCTAATTGTCTCTAACCGTTCTAACCTAACAATTCTTGCTAATTATGCCTAAATCATGGTGTAGAAGAAAAGTTACTAACCTGTCGAATCTTGATTAACAGATGGGGTAAACCTTCACTTCAAGCTCTCAAACTCTTCAGAATCAATCCTTGAATGATGATCTTGCTACTGTTTGCAAAAGATTGGACCAAGAAAGCTTGAATCTCCAAACCCGATGGTGACTTGCAACCTTCAAAATCCAAGTGCTATCTCTTCGATTCTCCATGGTTTTGCCTTCAATTTTGTCTGCACAGCTTCAGTGTGATCAAGGGAATGTGTTTTGATTGAAAGAAGGAATGGAAATGAATCAGAATGTAGAATTTGATTTCAACTTGCAATGGAAGCAAGTGAAATGGCTATCTCTCTCTTCTCTCAAATCTCTCACCAACCTTGCATCTGAGCAAGTTCTAAATCATATATAGGATGGTTTAGACTCATCTCTAACCATCTGGAATCATCCAATGAGAAATTGGAATTCTCATGTCATGAGTTTATGGATTCATCTCATCTCACATGCCATCTCATGCCATAGCCCTTGCAGCCCTTGTAACTGACTTGAAATTCTCCCTAAATGAGATATAGGATGTGTTAAAACCCTTTACCAGCTTATACATTGGCTTTCCTTAAGTTTTGCATTTGTGCCTTATTATGCAAGCAAGCATTTTCCAAAGCAACCCCATGATCTAGGCCTCAATTCAAAAAAGTGGCTGAACCTTTGTTTTTAGAATGTCTTTTAGAGTCAAAATGACCTATTATATGCCATGGTTTGGATGTGTAATTTGGAAATTTTAATTTCCAACTTGAACTTATTTAACTTATGCCTCCATTTTAGGTCATTTTTATCACTTTTTGCTACAAGCCTTTTCAACATCTCATGGCCACCCTACTAGCCTTAAAACATCATTTTAAGCAAGTTTTATGTTGAAGATTTTTCCATTTGAAGCTTGGAAATAGGAGATATGGCCTTATGCTTGAAATGACCTATAATCTCCAAATGACCAAAATGCCCTTGACTTGTCAAAGCCATAACTTGAGTTCTACAAATCCTATCAAGGATTTCTAGTACTCTCTAGAAAGCTAAGACGATGAGAAACAACATTCATGTTGACCAAAAGTTCATAGGAATCATCCTTCATGGGAAAAAGTTGGATGCAAGTTGGGTGACTTTCAAGGCCCCAAATTCACATACCTCAGATGACCTGTAACTTGTCAAAGTCATAACTTGAGCTCTACAAATCCTATCAATGACTTCTAGTACTCAAATTAAATCTAAGATCAAGCTCTACAACATTCATGTTGGGGGTAAGATGATATGACAATCCCATCTTGAGCAAAACTGCCTTGAAGATAGGGATCAAACTAGGGGATTTTACACTGTCAAGCCTTAGAAACCCTAGCTTGAAACTTCTCAAACTCCTCAATCATGATGAGTTGGTCTAGGAATAATCCTTATAGCATCTCAATGCATCAATCCATGATCACATGGCTTCTTGGATTAGGTCTCAACCCTCTCCAAATCATCAGTTGACCTAGGGTTGACCCAGTCAAACCCTAATTATACCACTCATGGCTGAGTCTTCTTATTCTTGTACAATGACCTCTCTAGGCCTCATGATGGCTTTCAAGACATCTTATAAGCTCTCTCAAAGCTTTAAGTCCATCCTCATAGCTTCAGAATCATCTGAGGAGCCCCCACAACTCTCAAGTTATGAGGCACACAACCTTGGTTTCAACCAATCTCTCTGAGGATCTCTTAACTTCTCTGACAAAGATATCAACCTTTGCACACTTGAATAACCTTATTGGATAGCTTCAAAGTCTCATATAACTCTTGATGGGTAGTCATACCTCTTGATATATTGCCCCCATATCAATGAGAAGCAGATGATAATGCTAGTGAACACAAGCTAGGTAAATCAATGTTGGTCAAATTTTGGGGTGCAACACAGACTTCGGTTGAGCGTTCAGACTCCGGTCAGTTTTGTTGGTTATCCATACTCCGGTTTTTACGTTGAGCGTTCAGGCTCTAGTCAGTTTTGTTGGGCATCCAGACTCCGGTTATTACGTTGAGCGAGCAGGCTTCGGTCAGTTTCTTTGGGTATCCAGACTCCGGTTATTACGTTGAGCGTTTAGGCTACGGTCAGTTTCGTTGGGTATCTAGACTCCAGTTATTACGTTGAGCGTTCAGGCTCCGGTCAGTTTCGTTGTGTATCCAGACTCCGGTTATTACGTTGAGCGATCAGGCTCCGGTCAATTTCGTTGTGTATCCAGACACCAGTTATTATGTTGATCCTTCAGGCTCCAGTCAGTTTCGTTGAGTATCCAGACTCCGGTTATTACGTTGAGCGTTCAGGCTCTGGTCAGTTTTGTTGAGTATCCAGATTCCGGTTATTACATTGAGCCTTCAGGCTCCGGTCAATTTCGTTGGGTATCCAGACTCCAGTTATTACGTTGAGCATTCAGGCTCCGACCAGTTTCGTTGGGTATCCAGACTCCGGTTATTACGTTGAGCGTTCAGGCTCCGGTCAGTTTCGTTGGGTATCCAGACTCCGGTTATTACGTTGAGCGTTCAGGCTCCGGCCAGTTTCGTTGCGTATCCAGACTTCAGTTATTACGTTGATCGTTTAGGCTCCGGTCAGTTTCATTGGGTATCCAGACTCCGATTTTTACGTTGAGCATTCAGGCTCCGGTCAGTTTTGTTGGGTATCCAGACTCCGATTATTATGTTGAGCGTTCAGGCTCCAGTCAGTTTCATTAGGTATCCAGACTCCGGTTATTACGTTGAGCGTTCAGGCCTAGTCCAGTTTTGTTGGATATCCAAACTCCGGTTATTACATTCAGCGTTCAGGCTCCGGTCAGTTTCGTTGGGTATCCAGACTCCGGTTATTACGTCAGCGTTCAGGCTCCGGTCATTTTTGTTGAGCATCCAGACTCCAGTTATTACGTTGTGCATTCAGAGTCCGGTCAGTTTCGTTGAGTACCCAGACTCCGGTTATTACGTTGTGCGTTCAGGCTCCGGTCAGTTTTGTTGAGTATCCAGACTCTGGTTATTACGTTGAGCGTTCAGGCTCTGTTCAGTTTCGTTGGGTATCCAGACTCCGGTTATTACGTTGAGCGTTCAGGCTCCGGTCAGTTTTGTTGTGTATTCAGACTCCGGTTATTATGTTGAGCGTTCAGGCTCCGGTCAATTTCGTTGGGTATCTAGACTCCGGTTTTTACGTTGAGCGTTCAGGCTCCGGTCAGTTTTGTTGGGTATCCAGACTCCGGTTATTATGTTGAGTGTTCAGGCTCCGGTCAGTTTCGTTGGGTATCCAGACTCCGATTATTACATTGAGTGTTCAGGCTCCGGTCAGTTTCATTGGCTATCCAGACTCCAGTTATCACGTTGAGCGTTCAGGCTCCGGTCAGTTTTTGTGTGTATCCAGACTCCGGTTATTATGTTGATCGTTTAGGCTCCAGTCAGTTTCGTTGAGTATCCAGACTCTGTTTATTACATTGAGCATTCAGGCTCCGGTTAGTTTCGTTGAGTATCCAGATTCCGGTTAGTACATTGAGCATTCAGGCTCCGGTCAATTTCGTTGGGTATCCAGACTCCGGTTATTAAGTTGAGCGTTCAGGCTCCGGTCCGTTTCGTTTGGTATCCAGACTTCGGTTATTACGTTGAGCGTTCAGGCTCCGGTCAGTTTTGTTGGGTATCCAGACTCCGATTATTATGTTGAGCGTTCAGGCTCCAGTCAGTTTCATTAGGTATCCAGACTCCGGTTATTACGTTGAGCGTTCAGGCCTAGTCCAGTTTTGTTGGATATCCAAACTCCGGTTATTACATTCAGCGTTCAGGCTCCGGTCAGTTTCGTTGGGTATCCAGACTCCGGTTATTACGTCAGCGTTCAGGCTCCGGTCATTTTTGTTGAGCATCCAGACTCCAGTTATTACGTTGTGCATTCAGAGTCCGGTCAGTTTCGTTGAGTACCCAGACTCCGGTTATTACGTTGTGCGTTCAGGCTCCGGTCAGTTTTGTTGAGTATCCAGACTCTGGTTATTACGTTGAGCGTTCAGGCTCTGTTCAGTTTCGTTGGGTATCCAGACTCCGGTTATTACGTTGAGCGTTCAGGCTCCGGTCAGTTTTGTTGTGTATTCAGACTCCGGTTATTACGTTGAGCGTTCAGGCTCCGGTCAATTTCGTTGGGTATCTAGACTCCGGTTTTTACGTTGAGCGTTCAGGCTCCGGTTAGTTTTGTTGGGTATCCAGACTCCGGTTATTATGTTGAGTGTTCAGGCTCCGGTCAGTTTCGTTGGGTATCCAGACTCCGATTATTACATTGAGTGTTCAGGCTCCGGTCAGTTTCATTGGCTATCCAGACTCCAGTTATCACGTTGAGCGTTCAGGCTCCGGTCAGTTTTTGTGTGTATCCAGACTCCGGTTATTACGTTGATCGTTTAGGCTCCAGTCAGTTTCGTTGAGTATCCAGACTCTGTTTATTACATTGAGCATTCAGGCTCCGGTTAGTTTCGTTGAGTATCCAGATTCCGGTTAGTACATTGAGCATTCAGGCTCCGGTCAATTTCGTTGGGTATCCAGACTCCGGTTATTAAGTTGAGCGTTCAGGCTCCGGTCCGTTTCGTTTGGTATCCAGACTTCGGTTATTACGTTGAGCGTTCAGGCTCCGGTCAGTTTTGTTGGGTATCCAGACTCCGATTATTATGTTGAGCGTTCAGGCTCCAGTCAGTTTCATTAGGTATCCAGACTCCGGTTATTACGTTGAGCGTTCAGGCCTAGTCCAGTTTTGTTGGATATCCAAACTCCGGTTATTACATTCAGCGTTCAGGCTCCGGTCAGTTTCGTTGGGTATCCAGACTCCGGTTATTACGTCAGCGTTCAGGCTCCGGTCATTTTTGTTGAGCATCCAGACTCCAGTTATTACGTTGTGCATTCAGAGTCCGGTCAGTTTCGTTGAGTACCCAGACTCCGGTTATTACGTTGTGCGTTCAGGCTCCGGTGAGTTTTGTTGAGTATCCAGACTCTGGTTATTACGTTGAGCGTTCAGGCTCTGTTCAGTTTCGTTGGGTATCCAGACTCCGGTTATTACGTTGAGCGTTCAGGCTCCGGTCAGTTTTGTTGTGTATTCAGACTCCGGTTATTACGTTGAGCGTTCAGGCTCCGGTCAATTTCGTTGGGTATCTAGACTCCGGTTTTTACGTTGAGCGTTCAGGCTCCGGTCAGTTTTGTTGGGTATCCAGACTCCGGTTATTATGTTGAGTGTTCAGGCTCCGGTCAGTTTCGTTGGGTATCCAGACTCCGATTATTACATTGAGTGTTCAGGCTCCGGTCAGTTTCATTGGCTATCCAGACTCCAGTTATCACGTTGAGCGTTCAGGCTCCGGTCAGTTTTTGTGTGTATCCAGACTCCGGTTATTACGTTGATCGTTTAGGCTCCAGTCAGTTTCGTTGAGTATCCAGACTCTGTTTATTACATTGAGCATTCAGGCTCCGGTTAGTTTCGTTGAGTATCCAGATTCCGGTTAGTACATTGAGCATTCAGGCTCCGGTCAATTTCGTTGGGTATCCAGACTCCGGTTATTAAGTTGAGCGTTCAGGCTCCGGTCCGTTTCGTTTGGTATCCAGACTTCGGTTATTACGTTGAGCGTTCAGGCTCCGGTCAGTTTTGTTGGGTATCCAGACTCTGGTTATTACGTTGAGCGTTCAGGGTCCGGTCAGTTTCGTTGCATATCCAGACTCTGGTTATTACGTTAGGCGTTCAGGCTCCGGTCAGTTTCGTTCGGTATCTAGACTCCGGTTATTATTTTAAGCGTTCAGGCTCCGGTCAATTTCGTTTGGTATCCTGACTTTGGTTATTACGTTGAGCGTTCAGGCTCTGGTCAGTTTCATTGGGTATCCAGACTTCGGTTATTATCTTGAGCATTCAGGCTCCGGTCAGTTTCGTTGGGTATCCAGACTCCGGTTATTATGTTGAGCGTTCAGGCTCCGGTCATTTTCGTTGAGCATCCAGACTCCAGTTATTACTTTGTGCGTTCAGGCTCTGGTCAGTTTCGTTGAGTATCTAGACTCTGGTTATTACGTTGAGCGTTCAGGCTCCGTTCAGTTTCGTTGGGTATCCAGACTCCGGTTATTACGTTGAGCGTTCAGGCTCCGGTCAGTTTTGTTGGGTATCCAGACTCCGGTTTTTACATTGAGCGTTCAGGCTCCGGTCAGTTTTGTTGGGTATCCAGACTCCTGTTATTACGTTGAGCATTCAGGCTTTAGTCAGTTTCGTTGGGTATCCAGACTCAGGTTATTACGTTGAGCGTTCAGGCTCCGGTCAGTTTTGTTTGGTATCCAGACTTCGGTTATTACGTTGAGCGTTTAGGCTCCGGTCAGTTTTGTTGGGTATCCAGACTCCGGTTTTTACGTTGAGCGTTCAGGCTCCGGTCAGTTTTGTTGGGTATCCAGACTCCGGTTATTACGTTGAGCGAGCAGGCTCCGGTTAGTTTCGTTGGGTATCCAGACTCCGGTTATTACGTTGAACGTTTAGGCTAAGGTCAGTTTCATTGGGTATCCAGACTCCGGTTATTACGTTGAGTGTTCAGGCTCTGGTCAGTTTCGTTGTGTATCCAGACTCCGGTTATTACGTTGAGCGATCAGGCTCCGGTCAATTTTGTTGTGTATCCAGACACCTGTTATTATGTTGATCGTTCAGGCTCTAGTCAGTTTCGTTGAGTATCCAGACTCCGGTTATTACGTTGAGCGTTCAGGCTCCGGTCAGTTTCGTTGGGTATCCAGACTCCGGTTATTACATTGAGCGTTCAGGCTCCGGTCATTTTTGTTGGGCATCCTGGCTCCAATTATTACTTTGTGCGTTCAAGCTCCGGTCAGTTTCGTTGAGTATCTAGACTCTGGTTATTACATTGAGCGTTCAGGCTCCGTTCAGTTTCGTTGGGTATCCAAACTCCGGTTATTACGTTAAGCGTTCAGGCCCCGGTCAGTTTCGTTGTGTATCCGGACTCCCGTTATTACGTTGATCGTTCAGGCTCCGGTCTGTTTCATTGGGTATCCAGACTCCGGTTTTTACGTTGAGTGTTAAGGCTCCGGTCAGTTTTGTTGGGTATCCAGACTCCGATTATTATGTTGAGCGTTCAGGCTCCGGTCAGTTTCATTGGGTATCCAGACTCCGGTTATTACGTTGAGCGTTCAGGCTCCGGTCAGTTTTGTTGGGTATCCAAACTCTGATTATTACATTCAGCGTTCAAGCTCCAGTCAGTTTCGTTGGGTATCCAGACTCCGGTTATTACGTTAGCGTTCAGGCTCCGGTCATTTTTGTTGAGCATCCAGACTCCAGTTATTACGTTGTGCGTTCAGGGTCCGGTCAGTTTGGTTGAGTACCCAGACTCGGGTTATTACGTTGTGCGTTCAGGCTCCGGTCAGTTTCTTTGGGTATCCAGACTCCGGTTATTACGTTGAGCGTTTAGGCTACGGTCAGTTTCGTTGGGTATCAAGACTCCAGTTATTACGTTGAGCGTTCAGGCTCCGGTCAGTTTCGTTGTGTATCCAGACTCCGGTTATTACGTTGAGCGATCAGGCTCCGGTCAATTTCGTTGTGTATCTAGACACCGGTTATAATGTTGATCCTTCAGGCTCCAGTCAGTTTCGTTGAGTATCCAGACTCCGGTTATTACGTTGAGCGTTCAGGCTCTGGTCAGTTTCGTTGAGTATCCAGACTCCGGTTATTACGTTGAGCGTTCAGGCTCCGGTCAATTTCGTTGGGTATCCAGACTCTGGTTATTACGTTGAGCATTCAGGCTCCGGCCAGTTTCGTTGGGTATCCAGACTCCGGTTATTACGTCAGCGTTCAGGCTCCGGTCAGTTTCGTTGGGTATCCAGACTCCGGTTATTACGTTGAGCGTTCAGGCTTTAGTCAGTTTCGTTGGGTATCCAGACTCAGGTTATTACGTTGAGCGTTCAGGCTCCGGTCAGTTTTGTTTGGTATCCAGACTTCGGTTATTACGTTGAGCGTTTAGGCTACGGTCAGTTTCGTTGGGTATCTAGACTCCAGTTATTACGTTGAGCGTTCAGGCTCCGGTCAGTTTCGTTGTGTATCCAGACTCCGGTTATTACGTTGAGCGATCAGGCTCCGGTCAATTTTGTTGTGTATCCAGACACCGGTTATTATGTTGATCCTTCAGGCTCCAGTCAGTTTCGTTGAGTATCCAGACTCCGGTTATTACGTTGAGCGTTCAGGCTCTGGTCAGTTTCGTTGAGTATCCAGATTCCGGTTATTACATTGAGCCTTCAGGCTCCGGTCAATTTCGTTGGGTATCCAGACTCCGGTTATTACATTGAGCATTCAGGCTCCGGCCAGTTTCGTTGGGTATCCAGACTCCGGTTATTACGTTGAGCGTTCAGGCTCCGGTCAGTTTCGTTGGGTATCCAGACTCCGGTTATTACGTTGAGCGTTCAGGCTCCGGCCAGTTTCGTTGCGTATCCAGACTTCGGTTATTACGTTGATCGTTTAGGCTCCGGTCAGTTTCATTGGGTATCCAGACTCCGGTTTTTACGTTGAGCATTCAGGCTCCGGTCAGTTTTGTTGGGTATCCAGACTCCGATTATTATGTTGAGCGTTCAGGCTCCAGTCAGTTTCATTAGGTATCCAGACTCTGGTTATTACGTTGAGTGTTCAGGCTCCGGTCAGTTTTGTTGGGTATCCAGACTCCGATTATTATGTTGAGCGTTCAGGCTCCGGTCAGTTTCATTGGGTATCCAGACTCCGGTTATTACGTTGAGCGTTCAGGCTCCGGTCAGTTTTGTTGGGTATCCAAACTCTGATTATTACATTCAGCGTTCAGGCTCCAGTCAGTTTCGTTGGGTATCCAGACTCCGGTTATTACGTTAGCGTTCAGGCTCCGGTCATTTTTGTTGAGCATCCAGACTCCAGTTATTACGTTGTGCGTTCAGGGTCCGGTCAGTTTGGTTGAGTACCCAGACTCGGGTTATTACGTTGTGCGTTCAGGCTCCGGTCAGTTTTGTTGGGTATCCAGACTCCGGTTATTATGTTGAGTGTTCAGGCTCCGGTCAGTTTCGTTGGGTATCCAGACTCCGATTATTACATTGAGTGTTCAGGCTCCGGTCAGTTTCGTTGGGTATCCAGACTCCAGTTATCACGTTAAGCATTCAGGCTCTGTTCAGTTTCGTTGGGTATCCAGACTCCAGTTATTACGTTGAGCGTTCAGGCTCCGGTCAGTTTTGTTGTGTATCCAGACTCCGGTTATTACGTTGAGCGTTCAGGCTCCGGTCAATTTCGTTGGGTATCTAGACTCCGGTTTTTACGTTGAGCGTTCAGGCTCCGGTCAGTTTTGTTGGGTATCCAGACTCCGGTTATTACGTTGAGGGTTCAGGCTCCGGTCAGTTTTGTTGGGTATCCAGACTCCAATTATTACATTGAGCGTTCAGGCTCTGGTCAGTTTCGTTGGGTATCCACACTCCGGTTATCACGTTGAGCGTTCAGGCTCCGGTCAGTTTCTTTGTGTATCCAGAATCCGGTTATCACGTTGAGCGTTCAGGCTCTAGTCAGTTTCGTTGAGTATCCAGACTCTGGTTATTACATTGAGCATTCAGGCTCCGGTTAGTTTCGTTGAGTATCCAGATTCCGGTTATTACATTGAGCGTTCAGGCTTCGGTCAATTTCGTTGGGTATCCAGACTCCGGTTATTACGTTGAGTGTTCAGGCTCTGGTCCATTTCGTTTGGTATCCAGACTTCGGTTATTACGTTGAGCGTTCAGGCTCCGGTCAGTTTTATTGGGTATCCAGACTCCGGTTATTACGTTGAGCGTTCAGGGTCCGGTCAGTTTCGTTGCATATCCAGACTCTGGTTATTACGTTAGGCGTTCAGGATCCGGTCAATTTCGTTCGGTATCTAGACTCCGGTTATTATTTTAAGCGTTCAGGCTCCGGTCAATTTCGTTTGGTATCCTGACTCCGGTTATTACGTTGAGCGTTCAGGCTCCGGTCAGTTTCATTGGGTATCTAGACTTCGGTTATTATCTTGAGCATTCAGGCTCCGGTCAGTTTCGTTGGGTATCCAGACTCCGGTTATTACGTTGAGCGTTCAGGCTCTGGTCATTTTCGTTGAGCATCCTTACTCCAATTATTACTTTGTGCGTTCAAGTTCCGGTCAGTTTCGTTGAGTATCTAGACTTTGGTTATTACATTGAGCGTTCAGGCTCCGTTCAGTTTCGTTGGGTATCCAGACTCCGGTTATTACGTTGAGCGTTCAGGCCCCGGTCAGTTTCGTTGTGTATCCGGGCTCCCGTTATTACGTTGAGCGTTCAGGCTCCGGTCAGTTTCGTTGGGTATCCAGACTCCGGTTTTTACATTGAGCGTTCAGGCTCCGGTCAGTTTTGTTGGGTTTCCAGACTCCGGTTATTACGTTGAGTGTTCAGGCTCCGGTCAGTTTCGTTTGGTATCCAGACTTCGGTTATTACGTTGAGCGTTCTGGCTCCGGTCAATTTTGTTGGGTATCTAGACTCCGTATTTAACGTTGAGCGTTCAGGCTCCGGTCAGTTTCGTTGGGTATCTAGACTTCGGTTATTACATTGAGCGTTTAGGCTCTGGTCACTTTCGTTGAGTATCCAGATTCCGGTTATTATGTTGAGCCTTCAGGCTCCGGTCAATTTCGTTGGGTATCCAGACTCCGGTTTTTACGTTGAGCGTTCAGGCTCCGGTCAGTTTAATTGGGTATCCAGACTCCGGTTATTATGTTGAGCGTTCAGGCTCCGGTCAATTTCATTGGGTATCCAGACTCTGGTTATTACTTCGAGCGTTCAGGCTCCGGTCAGTTTCGTTGAGTATCCAGGTTCCGGTTATTACTTCGAGCGTTCAGGCTCCGGTCAGTTTCGTTGAGTATCCAAATTCCGGTTATTACTTCGAGCGTTCAGGCTCCGGTCAGTTTCGTTGAGTATCCAGGTTCCGGTTATTACGTTGAGCCTTCAGACTCCGGTCAATTTCGTTGGGTATCCAGACTCCGGTTATTACGTTGAACGTTCAGGCTCCGGTCAAGTTCGTGGAGTATCCCGACTCCGGTTATTACGTTGAGCATTCAGGCTCTGGTCAGTTTCGTTGGGTATCCAGACTCCGGTTTTTACGTTGAGCGTTCAGGCTCCGGTCAGTTTTGTTGGGTATCCAGACTCCAGTTATTACGTTGAGGGTTCAGGCTCTGGTCAGTTTCGTTGGGTATCCAGACTCCGGTTATTACATTGAGCGTTCAGGCTAAGAGCAGTTTCGTTGGGTATCCAGACACCGGTTATTACGTTGAGCGTTTAGGCTCCGGTCAGTTTCGTTGTGTATCCAGACTCCGATTATTAAATTGATCATTCTGGCTCCAGTCAGTTTCGTTGAGTATCTAGACTCCGGTTATTACGTTTAGCATTCAGGCTCCGGTTAGTTTCGTTGAGTATCCAGATTCCGGTTATTACGTTGAGCGTTCAGGCTCTGGTCAATTTCGTTGGGTATCCAGACTACGGTGATTACGTTGAGCATTCAGGCTCCGGTCAGTTTCGTTTGGTATCCAGACTTCGGTTATTACGTTGAGCGTTCAGGCTCTGGTCAGTTTTGTTGGGTATCCAGACTCCGGTTATTACGTTGAGCGTTCAGGCTCCGGTTAGTTTCGTTGCATATCCAGACTCTGGTTATTACGTTAGACATTCAGGCTCCGGTCAGTTTCGTTCGGTATCTAGACTCAGCTTATTACGTTAAGCGTTCAGGCTCCGGTAAATTTCGTTTGGTATCCAGACTCCGGTTATTACGTTGAGCGTTCAGGCTCCGGTCAGTTTCGTTGAGTATCCAGATTCCGGTTATTACGTTGAGCCTTCAGGCTCCGGTCAATTTCGTTGGGTATCCAGACTCCGGTTATTACGTTGAACGTTCAGGATCCGGTCAGTTTCGTTGGGTATCTAGACTCCGGTTATTACGTTGAGGGTTCAGGCTCTGGTCAGTTTCGTTGGGTATCCAGACTCCGATTTTTACATTGAGCGTTCAGGCTCCGGTCAAATTTGTTGGGTATCCAGACTCCGGTTATTACGTTGAGGGTTCAGGCTACGGTCAGTTTCGTTGGGTATTCAGACTCCGGTTATTACATTGAGCGTTCAGGCTCCGGTCTGTTTTGTTGGGTATCCAGGCTCCGGTCAGTTTCGTTGTGTATCCAGACTCCGGTTATTACGTTGATCGTTCAGGCTCCAGTCAGTTTCGTTGAGTATTCAGACTCCGGATATTACGTTGAGCGTTCAGGCTCCGGTTAGTTTCGTTGAGTATCCAGATTTCGGTTATTACGTTGAGCGTTCAGGCTCCGGTCAGTTTCGTTGTGTATCCAGACTCCGGTTATTACATTGATTGATCAGGCTCCAGTCAGTTTCGTTGAGTATCCAGACTCCGGTTATTACGTTGAGCGTTCAGGCTCCAGTCAGTTTCGTTGAGTATCCAGATTTCGGTTATTACGTTGAGCCTTCAGGCTCCGGTCAATTTCGTTGGGTATCCAGACTCCGGTTATTACATTGAGCGTTCCGGCTCCGGTCAGTTTCGTTGGGTATCCAGACTCCGGTTATTACGTTGAGCGTTCAGGCTCCGGTCAGTTTCGTTGGGTATCCAGACTCTGGTTATTACGTTGAGCGTTTAGGCTCCGGTCAGTTTCGTTGCGTATCCAGACTTCATTATTACGTTGATCGTTCAGGCTCCGGTCAGTTTCCTTGGGTATCCAGACTCCGGTTTTTACGTTGAGTGTTCAGGCTCCGGTCAGTTTTGTTGGGTATCCAGATTCCGGTTATTATGTTGAGCGTTCAGGCTCCGGTCAATTTCGTTAGGTATCCAGACTCCGGTTATTACGTTGAGCGTTCAGGCTCTGGTCCATTTCGTTTGGTATCCAGACTTCGGTTATTAAGTTGAACGTTCAGGCTCCGGTCAGTTTTGTTGGGTATCCAGACTCCAGTTATTACGTTGAGCATTCAGGGTCTGGTCATTTTCGTTGCATATCCAGACTCTGGTTATTACGTTAGGCGTTCAGGCTCCGGTCAGTTTTGTTCGGTATCTAGACTCCGGTTATTATTTTAAGCGTTCAGGCTCCGGTCAATTTCGTTTGGTATCCTGACTCCGGTTATTACGTTGAGCGTTCAGGCTCCGGTCAGTTTCATTGGGTATCCAGACTTCGGTTATTATCTTGAGCATTCAGGCTTCGGTCAGTTTCGTTGGGTATCCAGACTCCGGTTATTACGTTGAGCGTTCAGGCTCCAGTCATTTTCGTTGAGCATCCAGACTCCAGTTATTACGTTGTGCGTTCGGGGTCCAGTAAGTTTCATTGAGTATCTAGACTCCGGTTATTACGTTGAGCGTTCAGGCTCCGTTCAGTTTCGTTGGGTATCCAGACTCCGGTTATTACGTTGAGCGTTCAGGCTCCGGTCAGTTTCGTTGTTTATCCAGACTCTCGTTATTATGTTGAGCGTTTAGACTCCGGTCAGTTTCGTTTGGTATCTAGACTCCGGTTTTTACATTGAGCGTTCAGGCTCCGGTCAGTTTTGTTGGGTATCTATAATCCGGTTATTACGTTGAGCGATCAGGCTTCGGTCAGTTTCGTTGTGTATCCAGACTCCGGTTATTACGCCGAGCGATCAGGCTCCGGTCAATTTCGTTGTGTATCCAGACACCGGTTATTGCGATGATCGTTCAGGCTCCAGTCAGTTTCGTTGAGTATCCAGACTCCGGTTATTACGTTGAGCGTTCAGGCTCTGGTCAGTTTCGTTGTGTATCCAGATTCCGGTTATTACGTTGAGCCTTCAGGCTCCGGTCAATTTCGTTGGGTATCCAGACTCCGGTTATTACGTTGAGCGTTCAGGCTCCGGTCAGTTTCGTTGGGTATCCAGACTCCGGTTATTACGTTGAGCGTTCAGGCTCCGGTCAGTTTCGTTGGGTATTCAGACTCCGGTTTTTACGTTGAGCGTTCAGGCTACGGTAAGTTTCGTTGGGTATCCAGACTCCGGTTTTTACGTTGAGCGTTCAGGCTCCGGTCAGTTTTGTTGGGTATCCAGACTCCGGTTATTATTGAGCGTTCAGGCTCCGGTCAGTTTCATTGGGTATCCAGACTCCGGTTATTAAGTTGAGCGTTCAGGCTCCGGTCAGTTTTGTTGAGTATCCAGATTCTGGTTATTACGTTGAGCCTTCAGGCTCCGGTCAATTTCGTTGAGTATCCAGACTCCGGTTATTACGTTGAACGTTCAGGTTCCAGTCAGTTTCGTTGGGTATCCAGACTCCGGTTATTACGTTGAGCATTCAGGCTCCGGTCAGTTTCGTTAGGTATCCAGACTCCGGTTTTTACGTTGAGCGTTCAGGCTCCGGTCAGTTTTGTTGGGTATCAAGATTCCGGTTATTACGTTGAGGGTTCAGGCTCCGAGCAGTTTCGTTGGGTATCCAGACTCCGGTTATTACATTGAGCGTTCAGGCACCGGTCAGTTTCGTTGGGTATCAAGACTCCGGTTATTACGTTGAGCGTTCAGGCTACGGTCAGTTTCGTTGTATATCCAGACTCCGGTTATTAAATTGATCGTTCTGGCTCCAGTCAGTTTCGTTGAGTATCCAGACTCCGGTTATTACGTTGAGCGTTCAGGCTCTGGTCAATTTCGTTGGGTATCCAGACTCCGGTGATTACGTTGAGCGTTCAGGCTCCGATCAGTTTCGTTTGGTATCTACACTTCGGTTATTACGTTGAGCGTTCAGGCTCCGGTCAGTTTTGTTGGGTATCCAGACTCCGATTATTACGTTGAGCGTTAAGGCTCCGGTCAGTTTCGTTGCATATCCAGACTCTGGTTATTACGTTAGGCGTTCAGGCTCCGGTCAGTTTTGTCGGTATCTAGACTCAGCTTATTACGTTAAGCGTTCAGGCTCCGGTCAATTTCGTTTGGTATCCAGACTCCGGTTATTACGTTGAGCGTTTAGCCTCCAGTCAATTTCGTTGAGTATCCAGATTCCGGTTATTACGTTGAGCCTTCAGACTCCGCTCAGTTTCATTGTGTATCCAGACTCCGATTATTACATTGATCATTCAGGCTCCATTCAGTTTCGTTGAGTATCCAGACTCCGGTTATTACGTTGAGCATTCAGGCTCCGGTTAGTTTCGTTGAGTATCCAGATTCCGGTTATTACGTTGAGCGTTCAGGCTCCGGCCAATTTCGTTGGGTATCCAGACTCCGGTTACTACGTTGAGCGTTCAGGCTCCGGTCAGTTTTATTGGGTATCTAGACTCCGGTTATTACGTTGAGCGTTCAGGCTCCGGTCAGTTTCGTTGCATATCCAGACTCTGGTTATTACGTTAGGCGTTCAGGCTCCGGTCAGTTTCGTTCGGTATCTAGACTCAGCTTATTACGTTAAGCGTTCAGGCTCCGGTCAATTTCGTTTGGTATCCAGACTCCGGTTATTACGTTGAGCGTTAAGGCTCCGGTCTGTTTCGTTGAGTATCCAGATTCTGGTTATTATGTTGAGCCTTCAGGCTCCGGTCAATTTCGTTGGGTATCCAGACTCCGGTTATTACGTTGACGTTCAGGCTCCGGTTAGTTTCGTTGGGTATCCAGACTCCGGTTATTACGTTGAGCATTCAGGCTCTGGTCAGTTTCGTTGGGTATCCAGACTCCGGTTTTTAAGTTGAGCGTTCAGGCTCCGGTCAGTTTTGTTGGGTATCCAGACTCCGGTTATTACGTTGAGGGTTCACGCTCCGGTCAGTTTCGTTGGGTATCCAGACTTCGGTTATTACATTGAGCGTTCAGGCTCCGGTCAGTTTCGTTGGGTATCCAGACTTCGGTTATTACGTTGAGCGTTCAGGCTCCGGTCAGTTTCGTTGTGTATCCAGACTCCGGTTATTACATCGATCGTTCAGGCTCGAGTCAGTTTCGTTGAGTATCCAAACTCCAGTTATTACGTTGAGCGTTCAGGCTCCGGTTAGTTTCGTTGAGTATCCAGATTCCGGTTATTACGGTGAGCGTTCAGGCTCCGGTCAATTTCGTTGGGTTTCCAGACTCCGGTTATTACGTTGAGCGTTCAGGCTCCGGTCAGTTTCGTTTGGTATCCAGACTTCGGTTATTACGTTGAGTGTTCAGGCTCCAGTCAGTTTTGTTGGGTATCCAGACTCTGGTTATTACGTTGAGCATTCAGGCTCCGGTCAGTTTCGTTGCATATCCAGACTCTGGTTATTACATTAGGCGTTCAGGCTCCGGTCAGTTTCGTTCGGTATCTAGACTCAGCTTATTACGTTAAGCATTCATGCTCCAGTCAATTTCGTTTGGTATCCTGACTCCGGTTATTACGTTGAGCGTTCAGGCTCCGGTTAGTTTCGTTGAGTATCCAGATTCCGGTTATTACGTTGAGCGTTCAGGCTCCGGTCAATTTCGTTGGGTATCCAGACTCCGGTTATTATGTTGAGCGTTCAGGCTCCGGTCAGTTTTATTTGGTATCCAGACTTCGGTTATTACGTTGAGCGTTCAGGCTCCGGTCAGTTTTATTGGGTATCCAGACTCCGGTTATTACGTTGAGCATTCAGGCTCCGGTCAGTTTAGTTGCATATCCAGACTCTGGTTATTACGTTAGGCGTTCAGGCTCCGGTCAGTTTCGTTCAGTATCTAGACTCAGCTTATTACGTTAAGGGTTCAGGCTCCGGTCAATTTTGTTTTGTATCCAGACTCCGGTTATTACGTTGAGCGTTAAGGCTCCGGTCTGTTTCGTTGAGTATCCAGATTCCGGTTATTACGTTGAGCCTTCAGGCTCCGGTCAATTTCGTTGGGTATCCAGACTCCGGTTTTTACGTTGAGCGTTCAGGCTCCGGACAGTTTTGTTGGGTATCCAGACTCCGGTTATTATGTTGAGCGTTCAGGCTTCGGTCAGTTTCATTGGGTATCCAGACTCCAGTTATTAAGTTGAGCGTTCAGGCTCCGGTCAGTTTTGTTGAGTATCCAGATTCCGGTTATTACGTTGAGCCTTCAGGCTCCGGTCAATTTCGTTGAGTATCCAGACTCCGGTTATTACGTTGAACGTTCAGGCTCCAGTCAGTTTCGTTGGGTATCCAGACTCCGGTTATTACGTTGAGCGTTCAGGCTCCGGTTAGTTTCGTTAGGTATCCAGACTCCGGTTTTTACGTTGAGCGTTCAGGCTCCGGTCAGTTTTGTTGGGTATCCAGATTCCGGTTATTACGTTGAGGGTTCAGGCTCCGAGCAGTTTCGTTGGGTATCCAGACTCCGGTTATTACATTGAGCGTTCAGGCACCGGTCAGTTTCGTTGGGTATCAAGACTCTGGTTATTACGTTGAGCGTTCAGGCTCCGGTCAGTTTCGTTGGGTATCCAGACTCCGGTGATTACGTTGAGCGTTCAGGCTCCGGTCAGTTTTGTTCGGTATCTACACTTCGGTTATTACGTTGAGCGTTCAGGCTCCGGTCAGTTTTGTTGGGTATCCAGACTCCGATTATTACGTTGAGCGTTCAGGCTCCGGTCAGTTTCGTTGCATATCCAGACTCTGGTTATTACTTTAGGCGTTCAGGCTCCGGTCAGTTTTGTTCGGTATCTTGACTCAGCTTATTACGTTAAGCGTTCAGCCTCCGGTCAATTTCGTTTGGTATCCAGACTCCGGTTATTACGTTGAGCGTTCAGGCTCCGGTCAGTTTCGTTGAGTATCCAGATTCCGGTTATTACGTTGAGCCTTCAGACTCCGGTCGGTTTCGTTGTGTATCCAGACTCCGATTATTACATTGATCGTTCAGGCTCCATTCAGTTTCGTTGAGTATCCAGACTCCGGTTATTACGTTGAGCGTTCAGGCTCCGGTTAGTTTCGTTGAGTATCCAGATTCCGGTTATTACGTTGAGCGTTCAGGCTCCGGCCAATTTCGTTGGGTATCCAGACTCCGGTTATTATGTTGAGCGTTTAGGCTCCGGTCAGTTTCGTTTGGTATCCAGACTTCGGTTATTACGTTGAGCGTTTAGGCTCCGGTCAGTTTTATTGGGTATCCAGACTCCGGTTATTACGTTGAGCGTTCAGGCTCCGGTCAGTTTCGTTGCATATCCAGACTCTGGTTATTACGTTAGGCGTTCAGGCTCCGGTCAATTTCGTTTGGTATCCAGACTCCGGTTATTACGTTGAGCGTTAAGGCTCCGGTCTGTTTCGTTGAGTATCCAGATTCCAGTTATTACGTTGAGCCTTCAGGCTCCGGTCAATTTCGTTGGGTATCCAGACTCCGGTTATTACGTTGAACGTTCAGGCTCCGGTCAGTTTCGTTGGGTATCCAGACTCCGGTTATTATGTTGAGCATTCAGGCTCTGGTCAGTTTCGTTGGGTATCCAGACTCCGGTTTTTAAGTTGAGCGTTCAGGCTCCGGTCAGTTTTGTTGGGTATCCAGACTTCGGTTATTATGTTGAGCGTTCAGGCTCCAGTTAATTTCGTTAGGTATCCAGACTCCGGTTATTACGTTGAGCGTTCAGGCTCCGGTCCGTTTCGTTTGGTATCCAGACTTCGGTTATTAAGTTGAACGTTCAGGCTCCGGTCAGTTTTGTTGGGTATCCAAACTCCGGTTATTACGTTGAGCATTCAGGGTCTGGTCATTTTCGTTGCATATCCAGACTCTGGTTATTACGTTAGGCGTTCAGGCTCCGGTCAGTTTTGTTCGGTATCCAGACTCCGGTTATTATTTTAAGCGTTCAGGCTCCGGTCAATTTCGTTTGGTATCCTGACTCCGGTTATTACGCTGAGCGTTCAGGCACCGGTCAGTTTCGTTGAGCATCCAGACTCCAGTTATTACGTTGTGCGTTCGGGGTCCGGTCAGTTTCATTGAGTATCTAGGCTCCGGTTATTACGTTGAGCGTTCAGGCTCCGTTCAGTTTCGTTGGGTATCATGACTCCGGTTATTACGTTGAGCGTTCAGGCTCCGGTCAGTTTCGTTGTTTATCCAGACTCTCGTTATTATGTTGAGCGTTCAGGCTTCGGTCAGTTTCGTTGGGTATCTAGACTCCGGTTTTTACATTGAGCGTTCAAGCTCCGGTCAGTTTTGTTGGGTATCTAGAATCCGGTTATTACGTTGAGCGATCAGGCTCCGGTCAGTTTCGTTGTGTATCCAGACTCCGGTTATTACGCTGAGCGATCAGACTCCGGTCAATTTCGTTGTGTATCTAGACACCGGTTATTGCGTTGATCGTTCAGGCTCCAGTCAGTTTCGTTGAGTATCCAAACTCCGGTTATTACGTTGAGCGTTCAGGCTCCGGTCAATTTCGTTGTGTATCCAGATTCCGGTTATTACGTTGAGCCTTCAGGCTCCGGTCAATTTCGTTGGGTATCCAGACTCCGGTTATTACGTTGAGCGTTCAGGCTCCGGTCAGTCTCGTTGGGTATCCAGACTCCGGTTATTACGTTGAGCATTCAGGCTCCGGTTAGTTTCGTTAGGTATCCAGACTCCGGTTTTTACGTTGAGCGTTCAGGCTCCGGTCAGTTTTGTTGGGTATCCAGATTCCGGTTATTACGTTGAGGGTTCAGGCTCCGAGCAGTTTCGTTGGGTATCCAGACTCCGGTTATTACATTGAGCGTTCAGGCACCGGTCAGTTTCGTTGGGTATCAAGACTCCGGTTATTACGTTGAGCGTTCAGGCTCCGGTCAGTTTCGTTGTGTATCCAGACTCCGGTTATTAAATTGATCGTTCTGGCTCCAGTCAGTTTCGTTGAGTATCCAGACTCCGGTTATTACGTTGAGCGTTCAGGCTCCGGTCAATTTCATTGGGTATCCAGACTCCGGTGATTTCGTTGAGCGTTCAGGCTCCAGTCAGTTTCGTTTGGTATCTACACTTCGGTTATTACGTTGAGCGTTCAGCCTCCGGTCAGTTTTGTTGGGTATCCAGACTCCGATTATTACGTTGAGCGTTCAGGATCCGGTCAGTTTTGTTGCATATCCAGACTCTGGTTATTACATTAGGCGTTCAGGCTCCGGTCAGTTTCGTTCGGTATCTAGACTCAGCTTATTACGTTAAGCGTTCAGGCTCCGGTCAAATTCGTTTGGTATCCAGACTCCGGCTATTACGTTGAGCGTTCAGGCTCCGGTCAGTTTCGTTGAGTATCCAGATTCCGGTTATTACGTTGAGCCTTCAGACTCCGGTCAGTTTCGTTGTGTATCCAGATTCCGATTATTACATTGATCGTTCAGGCCCCATTCAGTTTCGTTGAGTATCCAGATTCCGGTTATTACGTTGAGCGTTCAGGCTCCGGCCAATTTCGTTGGGTATCCAGACTCCGGTTATTATGTTGAGCGTTCAGGCTCCGGTCAGTTTCGTTTGGTATCCAGACTTCGGTTATTACGTTGAGCGTTCAGGCTCCGGTCAGTTTTATTGGGTATCCAGACTCCGGTTATTACGTTGAGCGTTCAGGCTCCGGTCAGTTTCGTTGCATATCCAGACTCTGTTTATTGCGTTAGGCGTTCAGGCTCCGGTCAGTTTCGTTCGGTATCTAGACTCAGCTTATTACGTTAAGCGTTCAGGCTCCGGTCAATTTCGTTTGGTATCCAGACTCCGGTTATTACGTTGAGCGTTAAGGCTCCGGTCTGTTTCGTTGAGTATCCAGATTCCGGTTATTACGTTGAGCCTTCAGGCTCTGGTCAATTTCGTTGGGTATCCAGACTCCGGTTATTACGTTGAACGTTCAGGCTCCGGTTAGTTTCGTTGGGTATCCAGACTCCGGTTATTACGTTGAGCATTCAGGCTCCTAGTCAGTTTCGTTGGGTATCCAGACTCCGGTTTTTAAGTTGAGCGTTCAGGCTCCGGTCAGTTTTGTTGGGTATCCCGACTCCGGTTATTACGTTGAGGGTTCAGGCTCCGGTCAGTTTCGTTGGGTATCCAGACTTCGGTTATTACATTGGGCGTTCAGGCTCCGGTCAGTTTCGTTGGGTATCCAGACTTCGGTTATTACGTTGAGCGTTCAGGCTCCGGTCAGTTTCGTTGTGTATCCAGACTCCGGTTATTACATCGATCGTTCAGGCTCGAGTCAGTTTCGTTGAGTATCCAGACTCCATTTATTACGTTGAGCATTTAGGCTCCGGTTAGTTTCGTTGAGTATCCAGATTCCGGTTATTACGGTGAGTGTTCAAGCTCCGGTTAATTTCGTTGGGTTTCCAGACTCCAGTTATTACGTTGAGCGTTCAGGCTCCGGTCAGTTTCGTTTGAAATCCAGACTCTGGTTATTACGTTAGGCGTTCAGGCTCCGGTCAGTTTTGTTCGGTATCTAGACTCCGGTTATTATTTTAAACGTTCAGGCTCTGGTCAATTTTGTTTGGTATCCTGACTCCGGTTATTACGTTGAGCGTTCAGGCTCCGGTCAGTTTCATTGGGTATCCAGACTTCGGTTATTATCTTGAGCATTCAGGCTCCGGTCAGTTTCGTTGGGTATCCAGACTCCGGTTATTATGTTGAGCGTTCAGGCTCCAGTCATTTTCGTTGAGCATCCACACTCCAGTTATTACATTGTGCGTTCGGGGTCCGGTCAGTTTCATTGAGTATCTAGACTCCGGTTATTACGTTGAGCGTTCAGGCTCCGTTCAGTTTCGTTGGGTATCCAGACTCCGGTTATTACGTTGAGCGTTCAGGCTCCGGTCAGTTTCGTTGTTTATCCAGACTCTCGTTATTATGTTGAGCGTTCAGGCTCCGGTCAGTTTCGTTGGGTATCTAGACTCCGGTTTTTACATTGAGCGTTCAGGCTCCGGTCAGTTTTGTTGGGTATCTAGAATCCGGTTATTACGTTGAGCGATCAGGCTCCTGTCAGTTTCGTTGTGTATCCAGACTCTGGTTATTACGCTGAGCGATCAGGCTCCGGTCAATTTCGTTGTGTATCCAGATTCCGCTTATTACGTTGAGCCTTCAGGCTCCGGTCAATTTCGTTGGGTATCCAGACTCCGGTTATTACGTTGAGCGTTCAGGCTCCAGTCAGTCTCGTTGGGTATCCAGACTCCGGTTATTACGTTGAGCATTCAGGCTCCGGTCAGTTTCGTTAGGTATCCAGACTCCGGTTTTTACGTTGAACGTTCAGGCTCCGGTCAGTTTTGTTGGGTATCCAGATTCCGGTTATTACGTTGAGGGTTCAGGCTCCGAGCAGTTTCGTTGGGTATCCAGACTCCGGTTATTACACTGAGCGTTCAGGCACAGGTCAGTTTCGTTGGGTATCAAGACTCCGGTTATTACGTTGAGCGTTCAGGCTCCGGTCAGTTTCGTTGTGTATCCAGACTCCGGTTATTAAATTGATCGTTTTGGCTCCAGTCAGTTTCGTTGAGTATCCAGACTCCGGTTATTACATTGAGCGTTCAGGCTCCGGTCAATTTCGTTTGGTATCCAGACTCCGGTGATTACGTTGAGCGTTCAGGCTCCGGTCAGTTTTGTTTGGTATCTACACTTCGATTATTACGTTGAGCATTCAGGCTCCGGTCAGTTTTGTTGGGTATCCAGACTCCGATTATTACGTTGAGCGTTCAGGATCCGGTCAGTTTCGTTGCATATCCAGACTCTGGTTATTACGTTAGGCGTTCAGGCTCCGGTCAGTTTCGTTCGGTATCTAGACTCAGCTTATTCCGTTAAGCGTTCAGGCTCCGGTCAAATTCGTTTGGTATCCAGACTCCGGTTATTACGTTGAGCGTTCAGGCTCCGGTCAGTTTCGTTGAGTATCCAGATTCCGGTTATTACGTTGAGCCTTCAGACTCCGGTCAGTTTCGTTGTGTATCCAGACTCCGATTATTACATTGATCGTTCAGGCTCCATTCAGTTACGTTGAGTATCCAGACTCCGGTTATTACGTTGAGCGTTCAGGCTCCGGTTAGTTTCATTGAGTATCCAGATTCCGGTTATTACGTTGAGCGTTCAGGCTTCGGCCAATTTCGTTGGGTATCCAGACTCCGGTTATTATGTTGAGCGTTCAGGCTCCGGTCAGTTTCGTTTGGTATCCAGACTTCGGTTATTACGTTGAGCGTTCAGGCTCCGGTCAGTTTTATTGGGTATCCAGACTCCGGTTATTACGTTGAGCGTTCAGGCTCCGGTCAGTTTCGTTGCATATCCAGACTCTGGTTATTGCGTTAGGCGTTCAGGCTCCGGTCAGTTTCGTTCGGTATCTAGATTCAGCTTATTACGTTAAGCGTTCAGGCTCCGGTCAATTTCGTTTGCTATCCAGACTCCGGTTATTACGTTGAGCGTTAAGGCTCCGGTCTGTTTTGTTGAGTATCCAGATTCCGGTTATTACGTTGAGCCTTCAGCCTCCGGTCAATTTCGTTGGGTATCCAGACTTCGGTTATTACGTTGAACGTTCAGGCTCCGGTTAGTTTCGTTGGGTATCCAGACTCCGGTTATTACGTTGAGCATTCAGGCTCTGGTCAGTTTCGTTGGGTATCCAGACTCCGGTTTTTAAGTTGAGCATTCAGGCTCCGGTCAGTTTTGTTGGGTATCCAGACTCCGGTTATTACGTTGAGGGTTCAGGCTCCGGTCAGTTTCGTTGGGTATCCAGACTTCGGTTATTACATTGAGCGTTCAGGCCCCGGTCAGTTTCGTTGGGTATCCAGACTTCGGTTATTACGTTGAGCGTTCAGGCTCCGGTCAGTTTCGTTGTGTATCCAGACTCCGGTTATTACATCGATCGTTCAGGCTCGAGTCAGTTTCGTTGAGTATCCAGACTCCAGTTATTACGTTGAGCGTTTAGGCTCCAGTTAGTTTCGTTGAGTATCCAGATTCCGGTTATTACGGTGAGCGTTCAGGCTCTGGTCAATTTCGTTGGGTTTCCAGACTCCGGTTATTACGTTGAGCGTTCAGGCTCCGGTCAGTTTCGTTTGGTATCCAGACTCCGGTTATTACGTTGAGCGTTAAGGCTCCGGTCAGTTTTGTTGGGTATCCAGACTCTGGTTATTACGTTGAGCGTTCAGGCTCCGGTCAATTTCGTTGGGTATCCAGACTCCGGTTATTATGTTGAGCGTTCAGGCTCCGGTCAGTTTCGTTTGGTATCCAGACTTCGGTTATTACGTTGAGCGTTCAGGCTCCGGTCAGTTTTATTGGGTATCCAGACTCCGGTTATTACGTTGAGCGTTCAGGCTCCGGTCAGTTTCGTTGCATATCCAGACTCTGGTTATTGCGTTAGGCGTTTAGGCTCTGGTCAGTTTAGTTCGGTATCTAGACTCAGCTTATTAGGTTAAGCGTTCAGGCTCCGGTCAATTTCGTTTGGTATCCAGACTCCGGTTATTACGTTGAGCATTAAGGCTCCGGTCTGTTTCGTTGAGTATCCAGATTCCGGTTATTACGTTGAGCCTTCAGGCTTCGGTCAGTTTCGTTGGGTATCCAGACTCCGGTTATTACGTTGAGCATTCAGGCACTGGTCAGTTTCGTTGGGTATCCAGACTCCGGTTTTTAAGTTGAGCGTTCAGGCTCCGGTCAGTTTTGTTGGGTATCCAGACTCCGATTATTATGTTGAGCGTTCAGGCACCGGTTAATTTCGTTAGGTATCCAGACTCCGGTTATTACGTTGAGCGTTCAGGCTCCGGTCCATTTTGTTTGGTATCCAGACTCCGGTTATTACGTTGAACGTTCAGGCTCCGGTCAGTTTCGTTGGGTATCCAGACTCCGGTTATTACGTTGAGCATTCAGGCTCTGGTAAGTTTCGTTGGGTATCCAGACTCCGGTTTTTAAGTTGAGCGTTCAGGCTCCGGTCAATTTTGTTGGGTATCCAGACTCCGGTTATTATGTTGAGCGTTCAGGCTCCGGTTAATTTCGTTAGGTATTCAGACTCCGGTTATTACGTTGAGCGTTCAGGCTCCGGTCCATTTTGTTTGGTATCCAAACTTCGGTTATTAAGTTGAACGTTCAGGCTCCGGTCAGTTTTGTTGGGTATCCAGACTCCGGTTATTACGTTGAGCATTCAGGGTCTGGTCAGTTTCGTTAGGTATCCAGACTCCGGTTTTTACGTTGAACGTTCAGGCTCCGGTCAGTTTTGTTGGGTATCTAGACTCCGGTTATTATTTTAAGCGTTCAGGCTCTGGTCAATTTCGTTTGGTATCCTGACTCCGGTTATTACGTTGAGCATTCAGGCTCCGGTCAGTTTCATTGGGTATCCAGACTTCGGTTATTATCTTGAGCATTCAGGCTCCGGTCAGTTTCGTTGGGTATCCAGACTCCGGTTATTACGTTGAGCGTTCAGGCTCCAGTCATTTTTGTTGAGCATCCACACTCCAGTTATTACGTTGTGCGTTCGGGGTCCGGTCAGTTTCATTGAGTATCTAGACTCCGGTTATTACGTTGAGCGTTCAGGCTCCGTTCAGTTTCGTTGGGTATCCAGACTCCGGTTATTACGTTGAGCGTTCAGGCTCCGGTCAGTTTCGTTGTTTATCCAGACTCTCGTTATTATATTGAGCGTTCAGGCTCCGGTCAGTTTCGTTGGGTATCTAGACTCCGGTTTTTACATTGAGCGTTCAGGCTCTGGTCAGTTTTGTTGGGTATCTAGAATCCGGTTATTACTTTGAGGGATCAGGCTCCGGTCAGTTTCGTTGTGTATCCAGACTTTGGTTATTACGCTGAGCGATCAGGCTCCGGTCAATTTCGTTGTGTATCTAGACACCGGTTATTGCGTTGATCGTTCAGGCTCCAGTCAGTTTCGTTGAGTATCCAAACTCCGGTTATTACGTTGAGCGTTCAGGCTCCGGTCAGTTTCGTTGTGTATCCAGATTCCGGTTATTACGTTGAGCCTTCAGGCTCCGGTCAATTTCGTTGGATATCCATACTCCGGTTATTACGTTTAGCGTTCAGGCTCCGGTCAGTTTCGTTGGGTATCCAGACTCCGGTTATTACGTTGAGCATTCAGGCTCCGGTCAGTTTCGTTAGGTATCCAGACTCCGGTTTTTACGTTGAGCGTTCAGGCTCCGGTCAGTTTTGTTGGGTATCCAGATTCCGGTTATTACGTTGAGGGTTCAGGCTCCGAGCAGTTTCGTCGGGTATCCAGACTCCGGTTATTACATTGAGCGTTCAGGCACCGGTCAGTTTCGTTGGGTATCAAGACTCCGGTTATTACGTTGAGCGTTCAGGCTCCGGTCAGTTACGTTGTGTATCCAGACTCCGGTTATTAAATTGATCGTTCTGGCTCCAGTCAGTTTCGTTGAGTATCCAGACTCCGGTTATTACGTTGAGCGTTCAGGCTCCGGTCAATTTCGTTGGGTATCCAGACTCCGGTGATTACATTTAGCGTTCTGGCTCCGGTCAGTTTCGTTTGGTATCTACACTTCGGTTATTACGTTGAGCGTTCAGGCTCCGGTCAGTTTTGTTGGGTATCTAGACTCCGATTATTACGTTGAGCATTCAGGATCCGGTCAGTTTCGTTGCATATCCAGACTCTGGTTATTACGTTAGGCGTTCAGGCTCTGGTCAGTTTCGTTCGGTATCTAGACTCAGCTTATTACGTTAAGCGTTCAGGCTCCGGTCAATTTCGTTTGGTATCCAGACTCCGGTTATTACGTTGAGCGTTCAGGCTCCGGTCAGTTTCGTTGAGTATCCAGATTCCGGTTATTACGTTGAGCCTTCAGACTCCGGTCAATTTCGTTAGTTATCCAGACTCCGATTATTACATTGATCGTTCAGGCTCCATTCAGTTTCGTTGAGTATCCAGACTCCGGTTATTACGTTGAGCGTTCAGGCTCCGGTTAGTTTCTTTGAGTATCCAGATTCCGGTTATTACGTTGAGCGTTCAGGCTCCGGCCAATTTCGTTGGGTATCCAGACTCCGGTTATTATGTTGAGCGTTCAGGCTCCGGTCAGTTTCGTTTGGTATCCAGACTTCGGTTATTACGTTGAGCGTTCAGGCTCCGGTCAGTTTTATTGGGTATCCAGACTCCGGTTATTACGTTGAGCGTTCAGGCTCCGGTCAGTTTCGTTGCATATCCAGACTCTGGTTATTACGTTAGGCGTTCAGGCTCCGGTCAGTTTCGTTCGGTATCTAGACTCAGCTTATTACGTTAAGCGTTCAGGCTCCGGTCAATTTCGTTTGGTATCCAGACTCCGGTTATTACGTTGAGCGTTAAGGCTCCGGTCTGTTTCGTTGAGTATCCAGATTCCGGTTATTACGTTGAGCCTTCAGGCTCCGGTCAATTTCGTTGGGTATCCAGACTCCGGTTATTACGTTGAACATTCAGGCTCCGGTTAGTTTCGTTGGGTATCCAGACTCCGGTTATTACGTTGAGCATTCTGGCTCTGGTCAGTTTCGTTGGGTATCCAGACTCCGGTTTTTAAGTTGAGCGTTCAGGCTCCGGTCAGTTTTGTTGGGTAACCAGACTCCGGTTATTACGTTGAGGGTTCAGGCTCCGGTCAGTTTCGTTGGGTATCCAGACTTCGGTTATTACATTGAGCGTTCAGGCTCCGGTCAGTTTCGTTGGGTATCCAGACTTCGGTTATTACGTTGAGCGTTCAGGCTCCGGTCAGTTTCGTTGTGTATCCAGACTCCGGTTATTACATCGATCGTTAGGCTCGAGTCAGTTTCGTTGAGTATCCAGACTCCAGTTATTACGTTGAGCGTTTAGGCTCCGGTTAGTTTCGTTGAGTATCCAGATTCCGGTTATTACGGTGAGCGTTCAGGCTCCGGTCAATTTCGTTGGGTTTCCAGACTCCGGTTATTACGTTGAGCGTTCAGGCTCCGGTCAGTTTCGTTTGGTATCCAGACTTCGGTTATTACGTTTAGCGTTCAGGCTCCGGTCAGTTTTGTTGGGTATCCAGACTCTGGTTATTACGTTGAGCGTTCAGGCTCCGGTCAATTTCGTTGCATATCCAGACTCTGGTTATTACATTAGGCGTTCAGGCTCCGGTCAGTTTCGTTCGGTATCTAGACTCAGCTTATTACGTTAAGCGTTCATGCTCCGGTCAATTTCGTTTGGTATCCTGACTCTGGTTATTACGTTGAGCGTTCAGGCTCCGGTTAGTTTCGTTGAGTATCCAGATTCCGGTTATTACGTTGAGCGTTCAGGCTCCGGTCAATTTCGTTGGGTATCCAGACTCCGGTTATTATGTTGAGCGTTCAGGCTCCGGTCAGTTTCGTTTGGTATCCAGACTTCGGTTATTACGTTGAGCGTTCAGGCTCCGGTCAGTTTTATTGGGTATCCAGACTCCGGTTATTACGTTGAGCGTTCAGGCTCCGGTCAGTTTCGTTGCATATCCAGACTCTGGTTATTGCGTTAGGCGTTTAGGCTCTGGTCAGTTTAGTTCGGTATCTAGACTCAGCTTATTAGGTTAAGCGTTCAGGCTCCGGTCAATTTCGTTTGGTATCCAGACTCCGGTTATTACGTTGATTGTTAAGGCTCCTGTCTGTTTCGTTGAGTATCCAGATTCTGGTTATTACGTTGAGCCTTCAGGCTCCGGTCAATTTCGTTGGGTATCCAGACTCCGGTTATTATGTTGAACGTTCAGGCTCCGGTCAGTTTTGTTGGGTATCCAGACTCCGGTTATTACGTTGAGCATTCAGGCTCTGGTCAGTTTCGTTGGGTATCCAGACTCCGGTTTTTAAGTTGAGCGTTCAGGCTCCGGTCAGTTTTGTTGGGTATCCAGACTCCGGTTATTATGTTGAGCGTTCAGGCTCCGGTCAATTTCGTTAGGTATCCAGACTCCGGTTATTACGTTGAGCGTTCAGGCTCCGGTCCGTTTCGTTTGGTATCCAGACTTCGGTTATTAAGTTGAACGTTCAGGCTCCGGTCAGTTTTGTTGGGTATCCAGACTCCGGTTATTACGTTGAGCATTCAGGGTCTGGTTGTTTTCGTTGCATATCCAGACTCTGGTTATTAAGTTAGGCGTTCAGGCTCCGGTCAGTTTTGTTCGGTATCTAGACTCCGGTTATTATTTTAAGCGTTCAGGCTCCGGTCAATTTCGTTTGGTATCCTGACTCCGGTTATTACGTTGAGCGTTCAGGCTCCGGTCAGTTTCATTGGATATCCAGACTTCGGTTATTATCTTGAGCATTCAGGCTCCGGTCAGTTTCGTTGGGTATCCAGACTCCGGTTATTACGTTGAGCGTTCAGGCTCCAGTCATTTTCGTTGAGCATCCAGACTCCAGTTATTACGTTGTGCGTTCGGGGTCCGGTCAGTTTCATTGAGTATCTAGACTCCGGTTATTACGTTGAGCGTTCAGGCTCCGTTCAGTTTCGTTGGGTATCCAGACTCCGGTTATTACGTTGAGCGTTCAGGCTTCAGTCAGTTTCGTTGTTTATCCAGACTCTCGTTATTATGTTGAGCGTTCAGGCTCCGGTCAGTTTCGTTGGGTATCTAGACTCCGGTTTTTACATTGAGCATTCAGGCTCCGGTCAGTTTTGTTGGGTATCTAGAATCCGGTTATTACGTTGAGCGATCAGGCTCCGGTCAGTTTTGTTGTGTATCCAGACTCCGGTTATTACGCTGAGCGATCAGGCTCTGGTCAATTTCGTTGTGATCCAGACACCGGTTATTGCGTTGATCGTTCAGGCTCCAGTCAGTTTCGTTGAGTATCCAGACTCCGGTTATTACGTTGAGCGTTCAGGCTCCGGTCAGTTTCGTTGTGTATCCAGATTCCAGTTATTACGTTGAGCCTTCAGGCTCCGGTCAATTTCGTTAGGTATCCAGACTCCGGTTATTACGTTGAGCGTTCAGGCTCCGGTCTGTTTCGTTGGGTATCCAGACTACGGTTAATACGTTGACCGTTCAGGCTCCGGTCAGTTTCGTTGGGTATTCAGACTCCGGTTATTACGTTGAGCGTTCAGGCTACGGTCAGTTTCGTTGGGTATCCAGACTCCGGTTTTTACGTTGAGCGTTCAGGCTCCGGTCAGTTTTGTTAGGTATCCAGACTCCGGTTATTATGTTGAGCGTTCAGGCTCCGGTCAGTTTCATTGGGTATCCAGACTCCGGTTATTAAGTTGAGCGTTCAGGCTCCGGTCAGTTTTGTTGAGTATCCAGATTCCTGTTATTACGTTGAGCCTTCAGGCTCCGGTCAATTTCGTTGAGTATCCAGACTCCGGTTATTACGTTGAACGTTCAGGCTCCAGTCAGTTTCGTTGGGTATCCAGACTCCGGTTATTACGTTGAGCATTCAGGCTCCGGTCAGTTTCGTTAGGTATCCAGACTCCGGTTTTTACGTTAAGCGTTCAGGCTCCGGTCAGTTTTGTTGGGTATCCAGATTCCGGTTATTACGTTGAGGGTTCAGGCTCCGGTCAGTTTCGTTGGGTATCCAGACTCCGGTTATTACATTGAGCGTTAAGGCACCGGTCAGTTTCGTTGGGTATCAAGACTCCGGTTATTACGTTGAGCGTTCAGGCTCCGGTCAGTTTCGTTATGTATCCAGACTCCGGTTATTAAATTGATCGTTCTGGCTCCAGTCAGTTTCGTTGAGTATCCAGACTCCGGTTATTACGTTGAGCGTTCAGGCTCCGGACAATTTCGTTGGGTATCCAGACTCCGGTGATTACGTTGAGCGTTCAGGCTCCGGTCAGTTTCGTTTGGTATCTACACTTCGGTTATTACGTTGAGCGTTCAGGCTCCGGTCAGTTTCATTGGGTATCCAGACTCCATTTATTAAGTTGAGCGTTCAGGCTCCAGTCAGTTTTGTTGAGTATCCAGATTCCGGTTATTACGTTGAGCCTTCATGCTTCGGTCAATTTCGTTGAGTATCCAGACTCCGGTTATTACGTTGAACGTTCAGGCTCCAATCAGTTTCGTTGGGTATCCAGACTCCGGTTATTACGTTGAGCATTCAGGCTCCGGTCAGTTTCGTTAGGTATCCAGACTCCGGTTTTTACGTTGAGCGTTCAGGCTCCGGTCAGTTTTGTTGGGTATCCAGATTCCGGTTATTACGTTGAGGGTTCAGGCTCCGGTCAGTTTCGTTGGGTATCCAGACTCCGGTTATTACATTGAGCGTTCAGGCACCGGTCAGTTTCGTTGGGTATCAAGACTCTGGTTATTACGTTGAGCGTTCAGGCTCCGGTCAGTTTCGTTGTGTATCCAGACTCCGGTTATTAAATTGATCGTTCTGGCTCCAGTCAGTTTCGTTGAGTATCCAGACTCCGGTTATTTCGTTGAGCGTTCAGGCTCTGGTCAATTTCGTTGGGTATCCAGACTCCGGTGATTACGTTGAGCATTCAGGCTCTGGTCAGTTTCGTTTGGTATCTACACTTCGGTTATTACGTTGAGAGTTCAGGCTCCGGTCAGTTTTGTTGGGTATCCAGACTCCGATTATTACGTTGAGCGTTCAGGCTCCAGTCAGTTTCGTTGCATATCCATTCTCTGGTTATTACGTTAGGCGTTCAGGCTCCGGTCAGTTTCGTTCGGTATCTAGACTCAGCTTATTACGTTAAGCGTTCAGGCTCCGGTCAATTTCGTTTGGTATCCAGACTCCGGTTATTACGTTGAGCGTTCAGGCTCCGATCAGTTTCGTTGAGTATCCAGATTCCGGTTATTACGTTGAGCCTTCAGGCTCCGGTCAGTTTTGTTGTGTATCCAGACTCCGGTTATTACATTGATCGTTCAGGCTCCATTCAGTTTCGTTGAGTATCCAGACTCCGGTTATTACGTTGAGCGTTCAGGCTCCGGTTAGTTTCGTTGAGTATCCAGATTCCGGTTATTACGTTGAGCGTTCAGGCTCCGGTCAATTTCGTTGGGTATCCAGACTCCGGTTATTATATTGAGCGTTCAGGCTCCGGTCAGTTTCGTTTGGTATCCAGACTTCGGTTATTACGTTGAGCGTTCAGGCTCCGGTCAGTTTTATTGGGTATCCAGACTCCGGTTATTACGTTGAGCGTTCAGGCTCCGGTCAGTTTCGTTGCATATCCAGACTCTGGTTATTACGTTAGGCGTTCAGGCTCCGGTCAGTTTCGTTCGGTATCTAGACTCAGCTTATTACGTTAAGCGTTCAGGCTCCGGTCAATTTCGTTTGGTATCGAGACTCCGGTTATTACGTTGAGCGTTAAGGCTCCGGTCTGTTTCGTTGAGTATCCAGATTCCGGTTATTACGTTGAGCCTTCAGGCTCCGGTCAATTTCGTTGGGTATCCAGACTCCGGTTATTACGTTGAACGTTCAGGCTCCGGTCAGTTTCGTTGGGTATCCAGACTCCGGTTATTACGTTGAGCATTCAGGCTCTGGTCAGTTTCGTTGGGTATCCAGACTCCGGTTTTTAAGTTGAGCGTTCAGGCTCCGGTCAGTTTTGTTGGGTATCCAGACTCCGGTTATTACGTTGAGGGTTCAAGCTCCGGTCAGTTTCGTTGGGTATCCAGACTTCGGTTATTACATTGAGCATTCAGGCTGTGGTCAGTTTCGTTGGGTATCCAGACTCCGGTTATTACGTTGAGCGTTCAGGCTCCGGTCAGTTTCGTTATGTATCCAGACTCCGGTTATTACATCGATCGTTCAGGCTCGAGTCAGTTTCGTTGAGTATCCAGACTCCAGTTATTACGTTGAGCGTTCAGGCTCCGGTTAGTTTCGTTGAGTATCCAGATTCCGGTTATTACGGTGAGCGTTCAGGCTCCGGTCAATTTCGTTGGGTTTCCAGACTCCGGTTATTACGTTGAGCGTTCAGGCTCCGGTCAGTTTCGTTTGGTAACCAGACTTCGGTTATTACGTTGAGCGTTCAGACTCCGGTCAGTTTTGTTGGGTATCCAGACTTCGGTTATTACGTTGAGCGTTCAGGCTCCGGTCAGTTTCGTTCCATATCCAGACTCTGGTTATTATATTAGGCGTTCAGGCTCCGGTCAGTTTCGTTCGGTATCTGGACTCAGCTTATTACGTTAAGCGTTCATGCTCCGGTCAATTTCGTTTGGTATCCTGACTCCGGTTATTACGTTGAGCGTTCAGGCTCCGGTCAATTTCGTTGGGTATCCAGACTCCGGTTATTATGTTGAGCGTTCAGGCTCCGGTCAGTTTCGTTTGGTATCCAGACTTCGGTTATTACGTTGAGCGTTTAGGTTCCGGTCAGTTTTATTGGGTATCCAGACTCCGGTTATTACGTTGAGCGTTCAGGCTCCGGTCAGTTTCGTTGCATATCCAGACTCTGGTTATTACGTTAGGCGTTCAGGCTCTGGTCAGTTTCGTTCGGTATCTAGACTCAGCTTATTACGTTAAGCATTCAGGCTCCGGTCAATTTCGTTTGGTATCCAGACTCCGGTTATTACGTTGAGCGTTAAGGCTCCGGTCTGTTTCGTTGAGTATCCAGATTCCAGTTATTACGTTGAGCCTTCAGGCTCCGGTCAATTTCGTTGGGTATCCAGACTCCGGTTATTACGTTGAACGTTCAGGCTCCGGTCAGTTTCGTTGGGTATCCAGACTCCGGTTATTACGTTGAGCATTCAGGCTCTGGTCAGTTTCGTTGGGTATCCAGACTCCGGTTTTTAAGTTGAGCGTTCAGGCTCCGGTCAGTTTTGTTGGGTATCCAGACTCCGGTTATTACGTTGAGGGTTCAGGCTTCGGTCAGTTTCGTTGGGTATCCAGACTTCGGTTATTACATTGAGCGTTCAGGCTCCGGTCAGTTTCGTTGGGTATCCAGACTCCGGTTATTACGTTGAGCGTTCAGGCTCCGATCAGTTTCGTTGTGTATCCAGACTCCGGTTATTACATCGATCGTTCAGGCTCGAGTCAGTTTCGTTGAGTATCCAGACTCCAGTTATTACGTTGAGCGTTCAGGCTCCGGTTAGTTTCCTTGAGTATCCAGATTCCGGTTATTACGGTGAGCGTTCAAGCTCCGGTCAATTTCGTTGGGTTTCCAGACTCCGGTTATTACGTTGAGCGTTCAGGCTCCGGTCAGTTTCGTTTGGTATTCAGACTTCGGTTATTACGTTGAGCGTTCAGGCTCCGGTCAGTTTTGTTGGGTATCCAGACTCTGGTTATTACGTTGAGCGTTCAGGCTCCGGTCAGTTTCGTTGCATATCCAGACTCTGGTTATTACATTAGGCGTTCGGGCTTCGATCAGTTTCGTTTGGTATCTAGACTCAGCTTATTACGTTAAGCGTTCATGCTCCGGTCAATTTCGTTTGGTATCCTGACTCCGGTTATTACGTTGAGCATTCAGGCTCCGGTCAGTTTCATTGGGTATCCAGACTTCGGTTATTACGTTGAGCGTTCAGGCTCCGTTCAGTTTCGTTGGGTATCCAGACTCCGGTTATTACGTTGAGCGTTCAGGCTCCGTTCAGTTTCGTTGGGTATCCAGACTCTGGTTATTACGTTGAGCGTTCAGGCTCCGGTCAGTTTCGTTGTGTATCCAGACTCCCGTTATTACGTTGAGCGTTCAGGCTCCGGTCAGTTTCGTTGGGTATCCAGACTCCCGTTTTTACATTGAGCGTTCAGGCTCCGGTCAATTTTTTTGGGTATCCAGACTCCGGTTATTACTTTGAGCGTTCAGGCTCCGGTCAGTTTCGTTGGGTATCCAGACTCAGGTTATTTCATTGAGCATTCAGGCTCCAGTCAGTTTCGTTTGGTATCCAGACTTCGGTTATTACGTTGAGCGTTCAGGCTCCGATCAGTTTTGTTTGGTATCCAGACTCCGGTATTTAAGTTGAGCGTTCAGGCTCTGGTCAGTTTTGTTGGGTATCCAGACTCCGGTTATTACGTTTAGCGAGCAGGCTCCGGTCAGTTTCGTTGGGTATCCAGACTCCGGTTATTACGTTGAGCGTTTAGGCTCCGGTCAGTTTCGTTGGGTATCTAGACTCCGGTTATTACGTTAAGCGTTCAGGCTCCGGTCAGTTTCGTTTTGTATCCAGACTCCGGTTATTACGTTGAGCGATCAGGCTCCGGTCAATTTCCTTGTGTATCCAGACTCCGGTTATTACGTTGATCGTTCAGGCTCTAGTCAGTTTCGTTGAGTATCCAGATTCCGGTTATTACGTTGAGCCTTCAGGCTCCGGTCAATTTCGTTGGGCATCCAGACTCCGGTCAATTTCGTTGGGTATCCAGACTCCGGTTATTACGTTTAACGTTCAGGCTCCGGTCAGTTTTGTTGGGTATCCAGACTCCGGTTATTACGTTGAGCCTTCAGGCTCTGGTCAGTTTCGTTGGGTATCCAGACTCCGGTTTTTACGTTGAGCTTTCAGGCTCCGGTCAGTTTTGTTGGGTATCCAGACTCCGGTTATTACGTTGAGAGTTCTGGCTCCGGTCAGTTTCGTTAGGTATCCAGACTCCGGTTATTACATTGAGCGTTCAGGCTCCGGTCAGTTTCGTTGGGTATCCAGACTCCGGTTATTACGTTTAGCGTTCAGGCTCCGGTCAGTTTCGTTGTGTATCAAGACTCCGGTTATTACGTTGATCGTTCAGGCTCCAGTCAGTTTCGTTGAGTATTCAGACTCCGGATATTACGTTGAGCGTTCAGGCTCTGGTTAGTTTCGTTGAGTATCCAGATTTCGGTTATTACGTTGAGCGTTCAGGCTCCGATCAAATTCGTTGGGTATCCAGACTCCGGATATTACGTTGAACGTTCAGGCTCCGGTCAGTTTTGTTGGGTATCCAGACTCCGGTTATTACGTTGAGGGTTCAGGCTCCGGTCAGTTTTGTTGGGTATCCAGACTTCGGTTATTACATTGAGCGTTCAGGCTCCGGTCAGTTTCGTTGGGTATCCAAACTCCGGTTATTACGTTGAGCGTTCAGGCTCCGGTCAGTTTCGTTGTGTATCCAGACTCCGGTTATTACATTGATCGTTCAGGCTCGAGTCAGTTTCGTTGAGTATCCAGACTCCGGTTATTACGTTGAGCGTTCAGGCTCCGGTTAGTTTCGTTGAGTATCCAGATTCCGGTTATTACGTTGAACGTTCAGGCTCCGGTCAATTTCGTTGGGTTTCCAGACTCCGGTTATTACGTTGAGCGTTCAGGCTCCGGTCAGTTTCGTTTGGTATCCAGACTTCGGTTATTACGTTGAGCGTTCAGGCTCCGGTCAGTTTTGTTAGGTATCCAGACTCCGGTTATTACGTTGAGCGTTCAGGCTCCGGTCAGTTTCGTTGCATATCCAACCTTTGGTTATTACGTTAGGCGTTCAGGCTCCGGTCAGTTTCGTTCGGTATCTAGACTCAGCTTATTACGTTAAGCGTTCAGGCTCCCGTCAATTTCGTTTGGTATCCTGACTCCGGTTATTACGTTGAGCATTCAGGCTCCAGTCAGTTTCATTGGGTATCCAGACTTCGGTTATTATCTTGAGCGTCCAGGCCCCGGTCAGTTTCGTTGGGCATCCAGACTCCGGTTATTACGTTGAGCGTTTAGGCTCCGGTCATTTTCGTTGAGCATCCACACTCCAGTTATTACATTGTGCGTTCAGGGTCCGGTCAGTTTCGTTGAGTATCGAGACTCCGGTTATTACGTTCAGCATTCAGGCTCCGTTCAGTTTCGTTGGGTATCCAGACTCTGGTTATTACGTTGAGCGTTCAGGCTCCGGTCAGTTTCGTTGTGTATCCAGACTCCCGTTATTACGTTGAACGTTCAGGCTCCGGTCAGTTTCGTTGGGTATCCAGACTCCAGTTTTTACATTGAGCGTTCAGGCTCCGATCAGTTTTGTTAGGTATCCAGACTCCAGTTATTACGTTGAGCGTTCAGGCTCCGGTCAGTTTCGTTGGGTATCCAGACTCAGGTTATTTCATTGAGCATTCAGGCTCCAATCAGTTTCGTTTGGTATCCAGACTTCGGTTATTACGTTGAGCGTTCAGGCTCCGATCAGTTTTATTGCGTATCCAGACTCCGGTTTTTAAGTTGAGCGTTCAGGCTCTGTTCAGTTTTGTTTGGTATCCAGACACTGGTTATTACGTTTAGCGAGCAGGCTCCGGTCAGTTTCGTTGGGTATCCAGACTCCGGTTATTACGTTGAGCGTTTAGGCTCCGGTCAGATTCGTTGGGTATCTAGACTCCGGTTATTACGTTGAGCGTTCAGGCTCCGGTCAGTTTCGTTGTGTATCCAGACTCCGGTTATTACGTTGATCGTTCAGGCTCCAGTCAGTTTTGTTGAGTATCCAGATTCCGGTTATTACGTTGAGCCTTAAGGCTCCGGTCAATTTCGTTGGGTATCCAGACTCCGGTCAATTTCGTTGGGTATCCAGACTCCGGTTATTACGTTGAACGTTCAGGCTCCGGTCAGTTTCGTTAGGTATCCAGACTCCGGTTATTATGTTGAGCCTTCAGGCTCTGGTCGGTTTCGTTGGGTATCCAGACTCCGGTTTATACGTTAAGTGTTCAGGCTCCGGTCAGTTTTGTTGGGTATCCAGACTCCGGTTATTACGTTGAGAGTTCAGGCTCCGGTCAGTTTCGTTGGGTATCCAGACTCCGGTTATTACATTGAACGTTCAGGCTCCGGTCAGTTTCGTTGGGTATCCAGACTTCGGTTATTACGTTTAGCGTTCAGGCTCCGGTCAGTTTCATTGTGTATCCAGACTCCGGTTATTACGTTGATCGTTCAGGCTCCAGTCAGTTTCGTTGAGTATTCAGACTCTGGATATTACGTTGAGCGTTCAGGCTCCGGTTAGTTTCGTTGAGTATCCAGATTTCGGTTATTACGTTGAGTGTTCAGGCTCCGGTCAGTTTTGTTGGGTATCCAGACTCAGGTTATTACGTTGAGCGTTCAGGCTCCGGTCAGTTTCGTTTGGTATCCAGACTTCGGTTATTACGTTAAGCGTGCAGGCTCCGGTCAGTTTTGTTGGGTTACCAGACTCCGGTTTTTACGTTGAGCGTTCAGGCTCTGGTCAGTTTTGTTGGGTATCCAGACTCCGGTTATTACGTTGAGCGAGCAGGCTCCGGTCAGTTTCGTTGGGTATCCAGACTTCGGTTATTACGTTGAGCGTTTAGGATCCGGTCAGTTTCGTTGGGTATCCAGACTCCGGTTATTACGTTGAGCGTTCAGGTTCCGGTCAGTTTCGTTGAGTATCCAGATTCCGGTTATTACGTTGAGCATTCAGGCTCCGGTCAATTTCGTTGGGTATCCAGACTTCGGTTATTACGTTGAACGTTCAGGCTCCGGTCAGTTTTGTTGGGTATCCAGAATCCGGTTATTACGTTTAGCGTTCAGGCTATGGTCAGTTTCGTTGGGTATCCAGACTCCGGTTTTTACGTTTAGCGTTCAGGCTCCGGTCAATTTTGTTGGGTATCCAGACTCCGGTTATTACATTGAGGATTCAGGCTCCGGTCAGTTTCGTTGGGTATCCAGACTCCGGTTATTACATTGAGCGTTCAGGCTCCAGTCAGTTTCGTTGGGTATCCAGACTCCAGTTATTACGTTGAGCGTTCAGGCTCCGGTCAGTTTCGTTGTGTATCCAGACTCTGGTTATTACGTTGATCATTCAGGCTCCAGTCAATTTCGTTGTGTATCCAGACTCTGGTTATTACGTTGAGCGTTCAGGCTCCGGTTAGTTTCGTTGAGTATCCAGATTCCGGTTATTACGTTGAGCGTTCAGGCTCCGGTCAGTTTCGTTGCATATCCAGACTTGGTTATTACATTAGGCGTTCAGGCTCCGGTCAGTTTCGTTCGGTATCTAGACTCAGCTTATTACGTTAAGCGTTCATGCTCCGGTCAATTTCGTTTGGTATCCTGACTCCGGTTATTACGTTGAGCATTCAGGCTCCGGTCAGTTTCATTGGGTATCCAGACTTCGGTTATTATCTTGAGCGTTCAGGCCCAGGTCAGTTTCGTTGGGTATCCAGACTCCGGTTATTACGTTGAGCGTTCAGGCTCCGGTCATTTTCTTTGAGCATCCAGACTCCAGTTATTACTTTGTGCGTTCAGGGTCCGGTCAGTTTCGTTGAGTATCCAGACTCCGGTTATTACGTTGAGCGTTCAGGCTCCGTTCAATTTCGTTGGGTATCCAGACTCTGGTTATTACGTTGAGCGTTCAGGCTCCGGTCAGTTTCGTTGTGTATCCAGACTCCCGTTATTACGTTGAGCATTCAGGCTCCGGTCAGTTTCGTTGGGTATCCAGACTCCGGTTTTTACATTGAGCGTTCAGGCTTCGGTCAGTTTTGTTGGGTATCCAGACTTCGGTTATTACGTTGAGCGTTCAGGCTCCGGTCAGTTTCGTTGGGTATCCAGACTCAGGTTATTTCATTGAGCATTCAGGCTCCAGTCAGTTTTGTTTGGTATCCAGACTTCGGTTATTACGTTGAGCGTTCAGGCTCCGACCAGTTTTGTTGGGTATCCAGACTCCGGTTTTTAAGTTGAGCGTTCAGGCTCTGGACAGTTTTGTTAGGTATCCAGACTCCGGTTATTACGTTTAGCGAGCAGGCTCCGGTCAGTTTCGTTGGGTATCCAGACTCCGGTTATTATGTTGAGCGTTTAGGCTCCAGTCAGTTTCGTTGGGTATCTAGACTCCGGTTATTACGTTGAGCGTTCAGGCTCCGGTCAGTTTCGTTTTGTATCCAGACTCCGGTTATTACGTTGAGCGATTAGGCTCCGGTCAATTTCATTGTGTATCCAGACTCCGGTTATTACGTTGATCGTTCAGGCTCCAGTTAGTTTCGTTGAGTATCCAGATTCCGGTTATTACGTTGAGCCTTCAGGCTCCGGTCAATTTCGTTGGGTATCCAGACTCCGGTTATTACGTTGAACATTCAGGCTCCGGTCAGTTTCGTTGGGTATCCAGACTCCGGTTATTACGTTGAGCCTTCAGGCTCTGGTCAGATTCGTTGGGTATCCAGACTCCGGTTTTTACGTTGAGCGTTCAGGTTCCGGTCAGTTTTTTTGGGTATCCAGACTCCGGTTATTACGTTGAAAGTTCAGGCTCCGGTCAGTTTCGTTAGGTATCCAGACTCCGGTTATTACATTGAGCGTTTAGGCTCCGGTCAGTTTCGTTGGGTATCCAGACTCCGGTTATTACGTTTAGCGTTCAGGCTCCAGTCAGTTTCGTTGTGTATCCAGACTCCGGTTATTACGTTGATCATTCAGGCTCCAGTCAGTTTCGTTGAGTATTCAGACTCCGGATATTACGTTGAGCGTTCAGGCTCCGGTCAGTTTCGTTGGGTATCCAGACTCAGGTTATTTCATTGAGCATTCAGGCTCCAGTCAGTTTCGTTTGGTATCCAGACTTCGGTTATTACGTTGAGCATTCAGGCTCCGATCAGTTTTGTTGGGTATCCAGACTCCGGTTTTTAAGTTGAGCGTTCAGGCTCTGGACAGTTTTGTTGGGTATCCAGACTCCGGTTATTACATTTAGCGAGCAGGCTCCGGTCAGTTTCGTTGGGTATCCAGACTCCGGTTATTATGTTGAGCGTTTAGGCTCCGGCCAGTTTCGTTGGGTATCTAGACTCCGGTTATTACGTTGAGCGTTCAGGCTCTGGTCAGTTTCGTTTTGTATCCAGACTCCGGTTATTACATTGAGCGATCAGGCTCCGGTCAATTTCATTGTGTATCTAGACTCTGGTTATTACGTTGATCGTTCAGGCTCCAGTCAGTTTCGTTGAGTATCCAGATTCCGGTTATTACGTTGAGCCTTCAGGCTCCGGTCAGTTTCGTTGGGTATCCAGACTCCGGTTATTACGTTGAGCCTTCAGGCTCTGGTCAGTTTCGTTGGGTATCCAGACTCCCGTTTTTACGTTGAGCGTTCAGGTTCCGGTCAGTTTTGTTGGGTATCCAGACTCCGGTTATTACGTTGAGAGTTCAGGCTCCGGTCAGTTTCGTTAGGTATCCAGACTCCGGTTATTACATTGAGCGTTCAGGCTCCGGTCAGTTTCGTTGGGTATCCAGACTCCGGTTATTACGTTTAGCGTTCAGGCTCCGGTCAGTTTCGTTGTGTATCCAGACTCCGGTTATTACGTTGATCGCTCAGGCTCTAGTCAGTTTCGTTGAGTATTCAGACTCCGGATATTACGTTGAGCGTTCAGGCTCCGGTTAGTTTCGTTGAGTATCCAGATTTCGGTTATTACGTTGAGCGTTCAGGCTCCGGTCAATTTCGTTGGGTATCCAGACTCCGGATATTACGTTGAGCGTTCAGGCTTCGGTCAGTTTTGTTGGGTATCCAGACTCCGGTTATTACGTTGAGGGTTCAGGCTCCGGTCAGTTTCGTTGGGTATCCAGACTTCGGTTATTACATTGAGCGTTCAGGCTCCGGTCAGTTTCGTTGGGTATCCAGACTCCGGTTATTACGTTGAGCGTTCAGGCTCCGGTCAGTTTCGTTGTGTATCCAGACTTCGGTGATTACATTGATCGTTCAGGCTCGGGTCAGTTTCGTTGAGTATCCAGACTCCGGTTATTACGTTGAGCGTTCAGTCTCCGGTCATTTTCTTTGAGCATCCAGACTCCAGTTATTACTTTGTATGTTCAGGGTCCGGTCAGTTTCGTTGAGTATCCAGACTCCGGTTATTACGTTGAGCGTTCAGGTTCCGTTCCGTTTCGTTGGGTATCCAGACTCTGGTTATTACGTTGAACGTTCAGGCTCCGGTCAGTTTCGTTGTGTATCCAGACTCCCGTTATTACGTTGAGCGTTCAGGCTCCGGTCAGTTTCGTTGGGTATCCAGACTCAGGTTTTTACATTGAGCGTTCAGGCTCCGGTCAGTTTCGTTGGGTATCCAGACTTCGGTTATTTCATTGAGCGTTCAGGCTCCGGTCAGTTTCGTTGGGTATCCAGACTCCGGTTATTACGTTGGGCGTTCAGGCTCCGGTCAGTTTCGTTGTGTATCCGGACTCCGGTTATTACATTGATCGTTCAGGCTCGAGTCAGTTTCGTTGAGTATCCAGACTCCGGTTATTACGTTGAGCGTTCAGGCTCCGGTTAGTTTCGTTGAGTATCCAGATTCCGGTTATTACGTTGAGCGTTCAGGCTCCGATCAATTTCGTTGGGTTTCCAGACTCCGGTTATTACGTTGAGCGTTCAGGCTCCGGTCAGTTTCGTTTGGTATCCAGACTTCGGTTATTACATTGAGCGTTCAGGCTCCGGTTAGTTTCGTTGAGTATCCAGATTCCGGTTATTACGTTGAGCGTTCAGGCTCCGGCCAGTTTCGTTGCATATCCAGACTCTGGTTATTACGTTAGGCGTTCAGGCTCCGGTCAGTTTTGTTCGATATCTAGACTCAGCTTATTACATTAAGCGTTCAGGCTCCGGTCAATTTCGTTTGGTATCCTGACTCCGGTTATTACGTTGAGCATTCAGGCTCTGGTCAGTTTCATTGGGTATCCAGACTTCGGTTATTATCTTGAGCGTTCAGTCCCCGGTCAGTTTCGTTGGGCATCCAGACTCCGGTTATTACGTTGAGCGTTCAGGCTCCGGTCATTTTCTTTGAGCATCAAGACTCCAGTTATTACTTTGTGTGTTCAGGGTCCGGTCAGTTTCGTTGAGTATCCAGACTCCGGTTATTACGTTGAGCGTTCAGGTTCCGTTCAGTTTCGTTGGGATTCTAGACACTGGTTATTACGTTGAACGTTCAGGCTCCAGTCAGTTTTGTTGTGTATCCAGACTCCCGTTATTACGTTGAGCGTTCAGGCTCCGGTCATTTTCGTTGGGTATCCAGACTCCGGTTTTTACATTGAGCGTTCAGGCTCCGGTCAGTTTCGTTGGGTATCCAGACTTTGGTTATTACATTGAGCGTTCAGGCTCCGGTCAGTTTCGTTGGGTATCCAGACTCCGGTTATTACGTTGAGCGTTCAGGCTCCGGTCAGTTTCGTTGTGTATCCAGACTCCGGTTATTACATTGATCGTTCAGGCTCGAGTCAGTTTTGTTGAGTATCCAGACTCCGGTTATTACGTTGAGCGTTCAGGCTCCGGTTAGTTTCGTTGAGTATCCAGATTCCGGTTATTACGTTGAGCGTTCAGGCTCCGATCAATTTCGTTGGGTTTCTAGACTTCGGTTATTACGTTGAGCGTTCAGGCTCCGGTCAGTTTTGTTGGGTATCCAGACTCTGGTTATTACGTTGAGCGTTCAGGCTCCGGTCAGTTTCGTTGCATATCCAGACTCTGGTTATTACGTTAGGCGTTCAGGCTCGGTCAGTTTCGTTCGGTATCTAGACTCAGCTTATTACATTAAGCGTTCAGGCTCCGGTCAATTTCGTTTGGTATCCTGACTCCGGTTATTACGTTGAGCATTCAGACTCTGGTCAGTTTCATTGGGTATCCAGACTTCGGTTATTATCTTAAGCGTTCAGGCCCCGGTCAGTTTCGTTGGGCATCCAGACTCCGGTTATTACGTTGAGCGTTCAGGCTCCGGTCATTTTCTTTGAGCATCCAGACTCCAGTTATTACTTTGTGTGTTTAGGGTCCGGTCAGTTTCGTTGAGTATCCAGACTCCGGTTATTACGTTGAGCGTTCAGGCTCCGTTCAGTTTCGTTGGGTATCCAGACTCTGGTTATTATGTTGAGCGTTCAGGCTCCGGTCAGTTTCGTTGTGTATCCATACTCCCGTTATTACGTTGAGCGTTCAGGCTCCGGTCAGTTTCGTCGGGTATCCAGACTCTGGTTTTTACATTGAGCGTTCAGGCTCCGGTCAGTTTTGTTGGGTATCCAGACTCCGGTTATTATGTTGAGCGTTCAGGCTCCGGTCAGTTTCGTTGGGTATCCAGACTCAGGTTATTTCATTGAGCATTCAGGCTCCAGTCAGTTTCGTTTGATATCCAGACTTCGGTTATTACGTTGAGCGTTCAGGCTCCGATCAGTTTTGTTGGGTATCCAGACTCCGATTTTTAAGTTGAGCGTTCAGGCTCTGGTCAGTTTTGTTGGGTATCCAGACTCCGGTTATTACATTTAGCGAGCAGGCTCCGGTCAGTTTTGTTGGGTATCCAGACTCCGGTTATTACGTTGAGCGTTTAGGCTCCGGTCAGTTTCGTTGGGTATCTAGACTCCTGTTATTACGTTGAACGTTCAGGCTCCGGTCAGTTTCGTGGTGTATCTAGACTCCGGTTATTACGTTGAGCGATCAGGCTCTTGTCAATTTCGTTGTGTATCCAGACTCCGGTTATTACGTTGATCGTTCAGGCTCCAGTCAGTTTCGTTGAGTATCCAGATTCCGGTTATTACGTTGAGCCTTCAGGCTCCGGTCAATTTCGTTAGGTATCCAGACTCCTGTCAATTTCGTTGGGTATCCAGACTCCGGTTATTACGTTGAACGTTCAGGCTCCGGTCAGTTTCATTGGGTATCCAGACTCCGGTTATTACGTTGAGCGTTCAGGCTCCGGTCATTTTCTTTGAGCATCCAGACTCCAGTTATTACTTTGTGTGTTCAGGGTCCGGTCAGTTTCGTTGAGTATCCAGACTCCGGTTATTACGTTGAGCGTTCAGGTTCCGTTCAGTTTCGTTGGGTATCCAGACACTGGTTATTACGTTGAACGTTCAGGCTCCAGTCAGTTTTGTTGTGTATCCAGACTCCCGTTATTACGTTGAGCGTTCAGGCTCCGGTCAGTTTCGTTGGGTATCCAGACTCCGGTTTTTACATTGAGCGTTCAGGCTCCGGTCAGTTTCGTTGGGTATCCAGACTTTGGTTATTACATTGAGCGTTCAGGCTCCGGTCAGTTTCGTTGGGTATCCAGACTCCGGTTATTACGTTGAGCGTTCAGGCTCCGGTCAGTTTCGTTGTGTATCCAGACTCCGGTTATTACATTGATCGTTCAGGCTCGAGTCAGTTTTGTTGAGTATCCAGACTCCGGTTATTACGTTGAGCGTTCAGGCTCCGGTTAGTTTCGTTGATTATCCAGATTCCGGTTATTACGTTGAGCGTTCAGGCTCCGATCAATTTCGTTGGGTTTCTAGACTTCGGTTATTACGTTGAGCGTTCAGGCTCCGGTCAGTTTTGTTGGGTATCCAGACTCTGGTTATTACGTTGAGCGTTCAGGCTCCGGTCAGTTTCGTTGCATATCCAGACTCTGGTTATTACGTTAGGCGTTCAGGCTCGGTCAGTTTCGTTCGGTATCTAGACTCAGCTTATTACATTAAGCGTTCAGGCTCCGGTCAATTTCGTTTGGTATCCTGACTCCGGTTATTACGTTGAGCATTCAGACTCTGGTCAGTTTCATTGGGTATCCAGACTTCGGTTATTATCTTAAGCGTTCAGGCTCCGATCAATTTCGTTGGGTTTCTAGACTTCGGTTATTACGTTGAGCGTTCAGGCTCCGGTCATTTTCTTTGAGCATCCAGACTCCAGTTATTACTTTGTGTGTTTAGGGTCCGGTCAGTTTCGTTGAGTATCCAGACTCCGGTTATTACGTTGAGCGTTCAGGCTCCGTTCAGTTTCGTTGGGTATCCAGACTCTGGTTATTATGTTGAGCGTTCAGGCTCCGGTCAGTTTCGTTGTGTATCCATACTCCCGTTATTACGTTGAGCGTTCAGGCTCCGGTCAGTTTCGTTGGGTATCCAGACTCTGGTTTTTACATTGAGCGTTCAGGCTCCGGTCAGTTTTGTTGGGTATCCAGACTCCGGTTATTATGTTGAGCGTTCAGGCTCCGGTCAGTTTCGTTGGGTATCCAGACTCAGGTTATTTCATTGAGCATTCAGGCTCCAGTCAGTTTCGTTTGATATCCAGACTTCGGTTATTACGTTGAGCGTTCAGGCTCCGATCAGTTTTGTTGGGTATCCAGACTCCGATTTTTAAGTTGAGCGTTCAGGCTCTGGTCAGTTTTGTTGGGTATCCAGACTCCGGTTATTACATTTAGCGAGCAGGCTCCGGTCAGTTTCGTTGGGTATCCAGACTCCGGTTATTACGTTGAGCGTTTAGGCTCCGGTCAGTTTCGTTGGGTATCTAGACTCCTGTTATTACGTTGAACGTTCAGGCTCCGGTCAGTTTCGTGGTGTATCTAGACTCCGGTTATTACGTTGAGCGATCAGGCTCTTGTCAATTTCGTTGTGTATCCAGACTCCGGTTATTACGTTGATCGTTCAGGCACCAGTCAGTTTCGTTGAGTATCCAGATTCCGGTTATTACGTTGAGCCTTCAGGCTCCGGTCAATTTCGTTAGGTATCCAGACTCCTGTCAATTTCGTTGGGTATCCAGACTCCAGTTATTACGTTGAACGTTCAGGCTCCGGTCAGTTTCATTGGGTATCCAGACTCCGGTTATTACGTTGAGCGTTCAGGCTCCGGTCATTTTCTTTGAGCATCCAGACTCCAGTTATTACTTTGTGTGTTCAGGGTCCGGTCAGTTTCGTTGAGTATCCAGACTCCGGTTATTACGTTGAGCGTTCGGGTTCCGTTCAGTTTCGTTGGGTATCTAGACACTGGTTATTACGTTGAACGTTCAGGCTCCAGTCAATTTTGTTGTGTATCCAGACTCCCGTTATTACGTTGAGCGTTCAGGCTCCGGTCAGTTTCGTTGGGTATCCAGACTCCGGTTTTTACATTGAGCGTTCAGGCTCCGGTCAGTTTCGTTGGGTATCCAGACTTTGGTTATTACATTGAGCGTTCAGGCTCCGGTCAGTTTCGTTGGGTATCCAGACTCCGATTATTACGTTGAGCGTTCAGGCTCCGGTCAGTTTCGTTGTGTATCCAGACTCCGGTTATTACATTGATCGTTCAGGCTCGAGTCAGTTTTGTTGAGTATCCAGACTCCGGTTATTACGTTGAGCGTTCAGGCTCTGGTTAGTTTCGTTGAGTATCCAGATTCCGGTTATTACGTTGAGCGTTCATGCTCCGATCAATTTCGTTGGGTTTCTAGACTTCGGTTATTACGTTGAGCGTTCAGGCTCCGGTCAGTTTTGTTGGGTATCCAGACTCTGGTTATTACGTTGAGCGTTCAGGCTCCGGTCAGTTTCGTTGCATATCCAGACTCTGGTTATTACGTTAGGCGTTCAGGCTCGGTCAGTTTCGTTCGGTATCTAGACTCAGCTTATTACATTAAGCGTTCAGGCTCCGGTCAATTTCGTTTGGTATCCTGACTCCAGTTATTACGTTGAGCATTCAGACTCTGGTCAGTTTCATTGGGTATCCAGACTTCGGTTATTATCTTAAGCGTTCAGGCCCCGGTCAGTTTCGTTGGGCATCCAGACTCCGGTTATTACGTTGAGCGTTCAGGCTCCGGTCATTTTCTTTGAGCATCCAGACTCCAGTTATTACTTTGTGTGTTTAGGGTCCGGTCAGTTTCGTTGAGTATCCAGACTCCGGTTATTACGTTGAGCGTTCAGGCTCCGTTCAGTTTCGTTGGGTATCCAGACTCTGGTTATTATGTTGAGCGTTCAGGCTCCGGTCAGTTTCGTTGTGTATCCATACTCCCGTTATTACGTTGAGCGTTCAGGCTCCGGTCAGTTTCGTTGGGTATCCAGACTCTGGTTTTTACATTGAGCGTTCAGGCTCCGGTCAGTTTTGTTGGGTATCCAGACTCCGGTTATTATGTTGAGCGTTCAGGCTCCGGTCAGTTTCGTTGGGTATCCAGACTCAGGTTATTTCATTGAGCATTCAGGCTCCAGTCAGTTTCGTTTGATATCCAGACTTCGGTTATTACGTTGAGCGTTCAGGCTCCGATCAGTTTTGTTGGGTATCCAGACTCCGATTTTTAAGTTGAGCGTTCAGGCTCTGGTCAGTTTTGTTGGGTATCCAGACTCCGGTTATTACATTTAGCGAGCAGGCTCCGGTCAGTTTCGTTGGGTATCCAGACTCCGGTTATTACGTTGAGCGTTTAGGCTCCGGTCAGTTTCGTTGGGTATCTAGACTCCTGTTATTACGTTGAACGTTCAGGCTCCGGTCAGTTTCGTGGTGTATCTAGACTCCGGTTATTACGTTGAGCGATCAGGCTCTTGTCAATTTCGTTGTGTATCCAGACTACGGTTATTACGTTGATCGTTCAGGCTCCAGTCAGTTTCGTTGAGTATCCACATTCCGGTTATTACGTTGAGCCTTCAGGCTCCGGTCAATTTCGTTAGGTATCCAGACTCCTGTCAATTTCGTTGGGTATCCAGACTCCGGTTATTACGTTGAACGTTCAGGCTCCGGTCAGTTTCATTGGGTATCCAGACTCCGGTTATTACGTTGAGCGTTCAGGCTCCGGTCATTTTCTTTGAGCATCCAGACTCCAGTTATTACTTTGTGTGTTCAGGGTCCGGTCAGTTTCGTTGAGTATCCAGACTCCGGTTATTACGTTGAGCGTTCAGGCTCCGTTCAGTTTCGTTGGGTTTCCAGACTCTGGTTATTACGTTGAGCGTTCAGGCTCCGGTCAGTTTCGTTGGGTATCCAGACTCCGGTTATTATGTTGAGCGTTTAGGCTCCGGTCAGTTTCGTTGGGTATCTAGACTCCGGTTATTACGTTGAGCGTTCAGGCTCCGGTCAGTTTCGTTTTGTATCCAGACTCCGGTTATTACATTGAGCGATCAGGCTCCGGTCAATTTCATTGTGTATCCAGACTCCAGTTATTACGTTGATCGTTCAGGCTCCAGTCAGTTTCGTTGAGTATCCAGATTCCGGTAATTACGTTGAGCCTTCAGGCTCCGGTCAATTTCGTTGGGTATCCAGACTCCGGTCAATTTCGTTGGGTATCCAGACTCCGGTTATTACGTTGAACGTTCAGGCTCCGGTCAGTTTCGTTGGGTATCCAGACTCCGGTTATTACGTTGAGCCTTCAGGCTCTGGTCAGTTTCGTTGGGTATCCAGACTCCGGTTTTTACGTTGAGTGTTCAGGTTCCGGTCAGTTTTGTTGGGTATCCAGACTCCGGTTATTACGTTGAGAGTTCAGGCTCTGGTCAGTTTCGTTAGGTATCCAGACTCCGGTTATTACATTGAGCGTTCAGGCTCCGGTCAGTTTCGTTGGGTATCCAGACTCCGGTTATTACGTTTAGCGTTCAGGCTCCGGTCAGTTTCGTTGTGTATCCAGACTCCGGTTATTACATTGATCGTTCAGGCTCCAGTCAGTTTCGTTGAGTATTCAGACTCCGGATATTACGTTGAGCGTTCAGGCTCCGGTTAGTTTCGTTGAGTATCCAGATTTCGGTTATTACGTTGAGCGTTCAGGCTCCGGTCAATTTCGTTGGGTATCCAGACTCCGGATATTACGTTGAGCGTTCAGGCTCCGGTCAGTTTTGTTGGGTATCCAGACTCCGGTTATTACGTTGAGGGTTCAGGCTCCGGTCAGTTTCGTTGGGTATCCAGACTTCGGTTATTACATTGAGCGTCCAGGCTCCGGTCAGTTTCGTTGGGTATCCAGACTCCGGTTATTACGTTGAGCGTTCAGGCTCCGGTCAGTTTTGTTGTGTATCCAGACTCCGGTTATTACATTGATCGTTCAGGCTCGAGTCAGTTTCGTTGAGTATCCAGACTCCGGTTATTACGTTGAGCGTTCAGGCTCCGGTCATTTTCTTTGAGCATCCAGACTCCAGTTATTACTTTGTGTGTTCAGGGTCCGGTCAGTTTCGTTTAGTATCCAGACTCTGGTTATTACGTTGAGCGTTCAGGTTCCGTTCAGTTTCGTTGGGTATCCAGACTCTGGTTATTACGTTGAACGTTCAGGCTCTGGTCAGTTTCGTTGTGTATCCAGACTCCCGTTATTACGTTGAGCGTTCAGGCTCCGGTCAGTTTCGTTGGGTATCCAGACTCCGGTTTTTACATTGAGCGTTCAGGCTCCGGTCAGTTTCGTTGGGTATCCAGACTTCGGTTATTTCATTGAGCATTCAGGCTCCGGTCAGTTTCGTTGGGTATCCAGACTCCGGTTATTACGTTGGGCGTTCAGGCTCCGGTCAGTTTCGTTGTGTATCCGGACTCCGGTTATTACATTGATCGTTCAGGCTCGAGTCAGTTTCGTTGAGTATCCAGACTCCGGTTATTACGTTGAGCGTTCAGGCTCCGGTTAGTTTCGTTGAGTATCCAGATTCCGGTTATTACATTGAGCCTTCAGGCTCCGATCAATTTCGTTGGGTTTCCAGACTCCGGTTATTACGTTGAGCGTTCAGGCTCCGGTCAGTTTCGTTGGGTTTCCAGACTTCGGTTATTACGTTGAGCGTTCAGGCTCCGGTCAGTTTCGTTGCATATCCAGACTCTGGTTATTACGTTAGGCGTTCAGGCTCCGGTCAGTTTCGTTCGATATCTAGACTCAGCTTATTACATTAAGCGTTCAGGCTCCGGTCAATTTCGTTTGGTATCCTGACTCCGGTTATTACGTTGAGCATTCAGGCTCTGGTCAGTTTCATTGGGTATCCAGACTTCGGTTATTATCTTGAGCATTCAGGCCCCGGTCAGTTTCGTTGGGCATCCAGACTCCGGTTATTACGTTGAGCGTTCAGGCTCCGGTCATTCTCTTTGAGCATCCAGACTCCAGTTATTACTTTGTGTGTTCAGGGTCCGGTCCGTTTCGTTGAGTATCCAGACTCCGGTTATTACGTTGAGCGTTCAGGTTCCGTTTAGTTTCGTTGGGTATCCCGACTCTGGTTATTACGTTGAACGTTCAGGCTCCGGTCAGTTTCGTTGTGTATCCAGACTCCCGTTATTACGTTGAGCGTTCAGACTCCGGTCAGTTTCGTTGGGTATCCAGACTCCGGTTTTTACATTGAGCGTTCAGGCTCCGGTCAGTTTCGTTGGGTATCCAGACTCCGGTTATTACGTTTAGCGTTCAGGCTCCGGTTAGTTTCGTTGTGTATCCAGACTCCGGTTATTACGTTGATCATTCAGGCTCCAGTCAGTTTCGTTGAGTATTCAGACTCCGGATATTACGTTGAGCGTTCAGGCTCCGGTCAGTTTCGTTGGGTATCCAGACTCAGGTTATTTCATTGAGCATTCAGGCTCCAGTCAATTTCGTTTGGTATCCAGACTTCGGTTATTACGTTGAGCGTTCAGGCTCCGGTCAATTTCGTTGGGTATCCAGACTCCGGATATTACGTTGAGCGTTCAGGCTCCGGTCAGTTTTGTTGGGTATCCAGACTCCGGTTATTACGTTGAGGGTTCAGGCTCCGGTCAGTTTCGTTGGGTATCCAGACTTCGGTTATTACATTGAGCGTCCAGGCTCCGGTCAGTTTCGTTGGGTATCTAGACTCCGGTTATTACATTGAGCGTTCAGGCTCCGGTCAGTTTCGTTTTGTATCCAGACTCCGGTTATTACATTGAGCGATCAGGCTCCGGTCAATTTCATTGTGTATCCAGACTCCGGTTATTACGTTGATCGTTCAGGCTCCAGTCAGTTTCGTTGAGTATCCAGATTCCGGTTATTATCTTAAGCGTTCAGGCCCCGGTCAGTTTCGTTGGGCATCCAGACTCCGGTTATTACGTTGAGCGTTCAGGCTCCAGTCATTTTCTTTGAGCATCTAGACTCTAGTTATTACTTTGTGTGTTCAGGGTCCGGTCAGTTTCGTTTAGTATCCAGACTCCGGTTATTACGTTGAACGTTCAGGCTCCGTTCAGTTTCGTTGGGTATCCAGACTCTGGTTATTACGTTGAGCGTTCAAGCTCCGGTCAGTTTCGTTGTGTATCCAGACTCCCGTTATTACGTTGAGCGTTCAGGCTCCGGTCAGTTTCGTTGGGTATCCAGACTCTGGTTTTTACATTGAGCGTTCAGGCTCCGGTCAGTTTTGTTGGGTATCCAGACTCCGGTTATTATGTTGAGCGTTCAGGCTCCGGTCAGTTTCGTTGGGTATCCAGACTCAGGTTATTTCATTGAGCATTCAGGCTCCAGTCAGTTTCATTTGGTATCCAGACTTCGGTTATTACGTTGAGCGTTCAGGCTCCGATCAGTTTTGTTGGGTATCCAGACTCCGGTTTTTAAGTTGAGCGTTAAGGCTCTGGTCAGTTTTGTTGGGTATCCAGACTCCGGTTATTACGTTTAGCGAGCAGGCTCCGGTCAGTTTCGTTGGGTATCCAGACTCCGGTTATTACGTTGAGCGTTTAGGCTTCGGTCAGTTTTGTTGGGTATCTAGACTCCGGTTATTACGTTGAACGTTCAGGCTCCGGTCAGTTTCGTGGTGTATCTAGACTCCGGTTATTACGTTGAGCGATCAGGCTCCGGTCAATTTCATTGTGTATCCAGACTCCGGTTATTACGTTGATCTTTCAAGCTCCAGTCAGTTTCGTTGAGTATCCAGACTCCGGTTATTACGTTGAACGTTCAGGCTCCGGTCAGTTTTATCGGGTATCCAGACTCCGGTTATTACGTTGAGTGTTCAGGCTCCGGTCATTTTCTTTGAGCATCCAGACTCCAGTTATTACTTTGTGTGTTTAGGGTCCGGTCAGTTTCGTTGAGTATCCAGACTCCGGTTATTACGTTGAGCGTTCAGGCTCCGTTCAGTTTCGTTGGGTTTCCAGACTCTGGTTATTACGTTGAGCGTTCAGGCTCCGGTCAGTTTCGTTGTGTATCCAGACTCCCGTTATTATGTTGAGCGTTCAGGCTCCGGTCAGTTTCATTGGGTATCCAGACTCCGGTTTTTACATTGAGCGTTCAGGCTCCGGTCAGTTTTGTTGGGTATCCAGACTCCGGTTATTACGTTGAGCGTTCAGGCTCCGGTCAGTTTCGTTGGGTATCCAGACTCAGGTTATTACGTTGAGCGTTCAGGCTCCGGTCAGTTTCGTTTGGTATCCAGACTTCAGTTATTACGTTGAGCGTGCAGGCTCCGGTCAGTTTTTTGGGTATCCAGACTCCGGTTTTTACGTTGAGCGTTCAGGCTCTGGTCAGTTTTGTTGGGTATCCAGACTTCGGTTATTACGTTGAGCGAGCAGGCTCCGGTCAGTTTTGTTGGGTATCCAGACTCCGGTTATTACGTTGAGCGTTTAGGATCTGATCAGTTTCGTTGGGTATCCAGACTCCGGTTATTACGTTGAGCGTTCACGCTCCGGTCAGTTTCGTTGAGTATCCAGATTCCGGTTAATACATTGAGCCTTTAGGCTCCGGTCAATTTCGTTGGGTATCCAGACTTCGGTTATTACGTTGAACGTTCAGGCTCTGGTCAGTTTCGTTGGGTATCCAGACTCTGGTTATTACGTTGAGCGTTCAGGCTCTGGTCAGTTTCGTTGGGTATCCAGACTCCGGTTTTTACGTTGAGCGTTCAGGCTCCGGTCAGTTTTGTTGGGTATCCAGACTCCGGTTATTACGTTGAGGGTTCAGGCTCCGGTCAGTTTCGTTGGGTATCCAGACTCCGGTTATTACATTGAGCGTTCAGGTTCCGGTCAGTTTCGTTGGGTATCCAGACTCCGGTTATTACGTTGAGTGTTCAGGCTCCGGTTATTTTCGTTGTGTATCCAGACTCCGGTTATTACGTTGATCGTTCAGGCTCTAGTCAGTTTCGTTGTGTATCCAGACTCCGGTTATTACGTTGAGCGTTCAGGCTCCGGTTAGTTTCATTGAGTATCCAGATTCCGGTTATTACGTTGAGCGGTCAGGCTCCGGTCAATTTCGTTGGGTATCCAGACTCCGGTTATTACGTTAAGCGTTAAAGCTCCGGTCAGTTTCGTTTGGTATCCAGACTTCGGTTATTACATTGAGCGTTCAGGCTCCGGTCAGTTTGGTTGGGTATCCAGACTCCGGTTATTACGTTGAGCGTTCAGGCTCCGGTCAGTTTCGTTGCATATCCAGACTCTGGTTATTACGTTTGGCATTCAGGCTCCGGTCAGTTTTGTTCGATATCTAGATTCAGGTTATTACGTTAAGCGTTCAGGCTCTGGTCAGTTTTGTTGGGTATCCAGACTTCGGTTATTACGTTGAGCGAGCAGGCTCCGGTCAGTTTTGTTGAGTATCCAGATTCCGGTTATTACGTTGAGCGTTCAGGCTCCGGTCAATTTCGTTGGATATCCAGACTCCGGTTATTACGTTGAGTGTTCAGGCTCCGGTCATTTTCGTTGAGCATCCAGACTCAAGTTATTACGTTGTGCGTTCTGGTTCCGGTCAGTTTCGTTGAGTATCCAGACTCCGGTTATTACGTTGAGCGTTAAGGTTCGGTTCAGTTTCGTTGGGTATCCAGACTCCGGTTATTACGTTGAGCGTTCAGGCTCCGGTCAGTTTCGTGGTGTATCCATACTCCGGTCAGTTTCGTTGGGTATCCAGACTTCGGTTATTACGTTGAGCATTCAGGCTCCGGTCAGTTTCGTTGAGTATCCAGACTTCGGTTATTACGTTGAGCGTTCAGGCTCCGGTCAATTTCGTTGTGTATCCAGACTCCGGTTATTACGTTGAGCGATCAGGCTCAGATTAATTTCGTTGTGT